>JAGFPH010008603.1:7500-27278 GCA_018207615.1 Philaenus spumarius
GACCACGACAACGACGACAAAAACGACGACGAAGTTAACGACGACGACAAAAACAGCGACGACCAAGATGACGAAGCGACGCTACGAGAACGCGATGAGAACGGAAGAGAGACCGTTCAATTCAACAACACATCTCAGATGTAGTCCCATAAGACCCCAACACAGCCTAGCCTTATGCTATGGCGACACCACTAACAGTCGACGAGACCTATGCTTAAGTTCTTAACTAACCTAAAATATACTACTTCTATGGGTTGCACAACAAATAGCCTAGAAGACCATGGTTAGCTGTTTTCTAACCTAACCTAAATAGGATACATTATCATATAGGTAAGAAAGGGGGGTCGCGTCGCTTTCAACTACCTCGTTTCAACTACCTTTTCAAGGTCACGGGAAAGAACTTTATCTTATTCTCTACTTAAAATAGTTTTGTTGCAAAGGAGGTAACATACTACACAGAATTTTATTTTAATACATTTATTAAATTTTAATTACATGCACAGAAAACAACTCTTTCTTTATTTTTACTAGCAGTAGTTTTTATCTTATCTAATTTAACATTAAATTTATAGTTTAAGTCTACATTGAGCTCTTTTATTTCTCTTTCTAACCAATAATTCGAAACATACAACTCCTCTAGATTTTGGAACTGCAAAATATAACGAATCTTGCCTCTGTAATCAATTTGTTTGATTCCACACACTACTAATTCTGTCCCCTCTTCCAGCTCTTCCAGCCGTCGACACTTTCCTGGAATAACTTTGCCTCGTATTTCTTGCATGCAAAGGGTGGATACTTGCTCTACTTCGTCCTGGTTGTAGGGGAAATCTTCTGGGTTTTTCCAAGCATCTGTTAATAGTCTAAGATGTTCTATTTTCGCAAAAGAATGATTATTAAAACTAGTAAGTCCGTTAGTTGTAAATGTAAAAATGGCTTGTTCTGTCGCTAAATGCACAATGTCCAAGTCGTTGTTAGAGGTTAAAACAAATCCATCTTTTGTTAAATTTTGTCTGTCTTTGTAGACCTCCATTAGCCACGATTTGTGCTGTCCTTTAAGGAAGTAAACACTTTTATTCCCATCTCTTTCTGCAAGTATTCCAACAAAGGCGTATTTCGCTTTAGTGTTAACGGCAAATGCGGAAACTTGGTAGTCTGCATGTGTATCCAAATTCTTCCAAGTCTTGGTAAAATATGAGCCCATCCTCTCTCTTGTCTCTCTAATAATTTTCTCTTTCTCCTGCATTTCTTTGTATTCCTCTTTTAAGGAAGCCGTATGTTCCATGTATTCCAATTTTCTCCGTTTTAAGTCTATTTCTTCCAGTTCCAGTTTTCGTTTCTTCGTAGACAGTAGGTAAACGGTGGAGAATGGTTCTATCTCCTTTAAACAGTATGGTTGTAGCCTGTTGCTAACATTCGTCCTCTTCCTTAAAATCTGTGGAATAATATTGCTCGTTGGAACCAACCCACAGATCTCGAGGCTTACATCTTTACATATCGTAGAGAACGCAGTACTAGAATTCGAAAAGAATGTCTCGCCACTCTTAATGTAGCATTTACGCACCACACTAACATTCTCTCTATTAGCGACATCTTCCACAATCTCCAAGTAATTTACAGGTAAAAAGTTAAAACTAAATGCAGAGAGTACGTAATTGATTATTTTTTTCCTCTGGTCTTGGTCACTTGGTAAAGTAAGTTGCACTCCAGTTAACTTCCTTGTGTTAATGTTTCCCCAGTAAGCATATTGTAAAAGATTATTGTACACTACACAGCAACTGTTCTGGAGGCTGCCAGCTAATTTCGTCCACATTTTTGGGATGGCAACAGAGTAAAACGGGGCTTCCTGGAAATAAATTTTGCTGTCTTCCAAAAGCATTACGCAGTAGTCCAGAGGATGGTAGCCGCTACCGTTGTAGATCGTCGCCTCCAGTCTTGTAATGCCGTGCTCCTTACCTAGTGGGGACACAAACGTCTGTCTTAATCTGGAATCTGGACAGTTGACAAAATCCACAATGTGGTTGCCAATTTGTTTGTTAACGCCAGGACTCGTTATCTGGCAAACGAACTTGTTGTATATTTTTACTCTTGAACCAGTAGGAGTAATCCAGGTTAGGCAATCTATCCCAGCCGTCTTATCGTTGTTAACAATTGTATTGTAGATTGCTTTGTACTGGTCGCCTTGGTAGCGAAAGTCGTGGTCCTTTGCTAAATACTCGCACATCTCTCGTTTGTTAAATATCCCCACAAAATCTTGCGTAATGTCCAAATCCATTAGGTAGAAGTCGTGGGCTTGCAGATCCAATAGTATTTCGGGCAATTTTTCCTGTAGAGTAGACAGCTCGACATCCGCCAACTCTACTTTGTAGGGGACCGCAATGGGGTTTTCAAATTTCCTTAAAACGGCCTGCATCCCATCTACTCCAATAATATTGCATACACGTTCCGCCATTGGTCTCTTTCCAAGCAAAGGAAATGGTAATTTTGCCTTTACACCATGTCTTGCGGAAACATAATCGACAAATTTCCCACGAAGATAACTGTTAAATGCTCCACAGATATCTTTCTTTACGATGCACTTCCCTTGTTCGCAGTCCGAAATGTTGGTTATTTTAACAAGCATTATATTGTCGCAGAACGGTTTTGTTAGCGGAGTTAGTGATTTTATATTAACTCCAGACAGCAACTCTTCTCCTTGCGCGTAATTAATATTTCCAATATCTGTTACCAGGTTGTTGTTTTGTAGATTCTCTTCCAGAAGCCAGAGTCCAAATCGTTCGTTGGTCGGTTTAATCCTACTACCCAAGAGCTCGGATACCTTGTACATCTTGGAAGGAGACATGGTTACTATTCCAACTACTTGCGTAAACTGAGCTTCTTCTACCTAATCTCCTTCTTACGTAGCCAACTGTGAATACGACGCATGCGCAGAACACATTATTACGTAATAGAGAGTAAAAATGTCGCAATGTTGCGCAATCCAAAACCTTATACCTTATATTTATTACTGCATTCTTAGGTTAACACCCCAAAATATCACTAAATTCTTAGGTTAAACCAAAAAAACTTTACCCGATTCTTAGGTTAGACCAAAAAATTTTTACTCTGTTTTAATGCTATACAGCAGTTGCCTAGCCTTGTAGCCGAACTCGACCCCAAAGGAGTTACATTTTCACTGAAACCAAATAACAACACTTTGAAAGCGGAAGTTCAATGTTCACGACAAATTCATTTCGAGACCGGATCCATCGGTCAATTACTAGGTTTTAACAACAACGTATTGGAAGCTAATACGAAACACGTATCCGATTCTCAGGTCAACATTATCAGAGTGAGTGTGATCCGTGTAGAGTGCAATATAGTGGCTGGATCGTTTCAAAATGGAGTCGAGTGTCACATTATGCACGAGTTCTACCCCCAAGTTGCCCCGGGCTACAAGATTGTAGAAACGCCGTCAAATATAATATATTTACCCGTCAAAGTGAAAACTGTTCATAATGCGACAGTGAGTCTGAGGGATCAGAACGGGGAGTTGATCGATTTTAGAGGCGAGTCGGTTTCAGTGAGATTGCATTTAAGACAAAAAAATGGGGCTCGTATTTAACGAGCGCCAGTATAAGCCGGTGTTCAGTACGCATCAAGCCTCGACAGGGTTAACACAGCTCAACATTCGTTTCCTCAGATCGTTAGGATTCAAAATCGATAATGGATTTTCTAGCAATCGATAGTGCTGCCGAATACAATGACATCATCAGCGGTATGGAATACCATTCGCACCGCCCTTATGCGTCAGCCACTTATTTAAATAATGATGAAATTCGTATACCCATCAATCAACAGGACGTGATTACGGCTCCGTTTGATAGTCTACTGTATATCAAGGGCAAGTTGCTCGGGAAAACCAGTACTAATACGGATGCGTCCATAAAGTTGGTAAATAACGCGGTAGCATTTCTGTTTGACGATATACGCTATGAAATCGCTGCAAACGAAGTGGATCGAACGAGAAACGTTGGAATCTCGAGTACGATTAAGAACCTTTTGTCGTTGCGGGAAATTGAAAAGAATAAACTCGCGAATGCTGGCTGGCTGGGGGCTGGTCAAACACAGGATGGTTCGATATTTACAATCTCGGTACCGTTGAAAATGCTTATGGGTTTTTTCGAAGACTACAAGAGAATTGTGCTTAATGTAAAACAGGAACTCGTGCTTTTACGTTCATCGACCGATGTAAACGCTATAATTAGCGACGACGCTTCGAACGTGTCTCTAGAAATAACCAGCATACAGTGGAGAGTCCCCCATTTGACTGTATCGGATGCTTACAGAATGAAAATTTTGAAAATGATCGAACGCGACGCCCCAGTTCAAGTTCCGTTTAGAAGCTGGGAGATTCATGAATTTCCTACTCTCCCTCAGTCGCAGCAGATTTCATGGACTGTGAAAACGGCTAATCAATTGGAAAAACCACGTTACGTCATTCTAGCTTTTCAGACCGAAAGGAAGAATCAAATTAAAAAAGATGCCTCCATGTTCGACCGTTGTTCGGTGGACAATGTAAAACTTTATTTGAATTCCCAATACTTCCCCTACGATAATATCCACGGGGACGTTTCGACCATGTACGAGATGTACTCTAGGTTTCAACAGTCTTACTATCAGCGCGAGTCGTCTCCGTGTATGAATATTGCTACATTCAAGGAAAAAGCCCCAATTTTTGTCATAGACTGTTCCAAACAGAACGATTCTATAAAATCTGGCCCCGTCGACGTTCGACTTGAAATAGAGGCTTCCTCCAATTTTCCCGCCAACACCACAGCCTATTGTCTCATTCTACACGATTCGCATATAGTGTACAATCTACTTTCCGGCACTGTTAAAAAGGTTGTAATTTAGGTAACCTTTCAGTCACGAACATGGAGCCCGAGAGGATGGTCGTAGGCAGTCTACCTAACGCACCGCTGGGTATTTTCTTAAAATCAGTACATTTCCTAAATCCCGAGTGCACAAAAGTCGTAGCAACAGGACTATTCCAGCATACGGGGTATAGCCTAGGATTGTTGCTTCAAGCGGGTAAAAACTATGTTTTCTTTACAGACAAAGTGTTTAACGAAATATTACTTTTGGACATAACTTCGGCTCTTGAAGGAAAGGCTACGCATTGTTTTATCCTAAGTGTCGGGAATATTCGAGTAACAACGGTGTTTGGAAAACGTTATGTTACATTCAACGACGGTCAACATTCTTTAAACTTGAACCTGTCGGAGTGGGGACTGTTTAAAGACGCTATACCTCTGATAAACCGACGTATTCAAGAATTATTTTATTACGAGGAGGATTTGCGCGAATACATCATTAAGTGCCTGACCACAGACGAACTCGTTTCCAGTACACTCCCCGAAGCGGACAGATTGTACGACGAGGTGAAGTTGTACAAAAAACATGCAGGCAGTGGTTGAGTTTCACGGTTACCACGATAACAACTATAGGTTTATAATCAAAGAGTTTGCTATAGTCGGTGAGCATTTCTCCAATGTCGTTGTTTTCAAGCCGCCTTATACATTTGATCAACTGAATACTTGCGCTCGGAGGGCAGCCCTTTGGGTACAGAAACACTACCACCATATCGGCTGGGAGGAAGGTGACATTCCTTACGACGAAGACGTGATACGCTCGCTGTGCAAACCGTTTTCCATAGTTTTCACCAAAGGTTTGGAAAAGGCTCAGTTTTTGAGAAAGCTTGTTCCACACGTGGGGGAAATATCTGAAGAGGTGGAAACATACTCGCACTGTACAGGGGTTAATTGTATATTACCTCAGCACTTTAAAGACGACAGTAAGTGTGCCTTAAAAAGTGCTAAATATTATTACGATTCTCTTCTTAAGTTAAAAGAACAACACGGACTGTAAACACCGAAATTATTGATGTGGCGAATGGCCAAAACATTGTATTTTTATTTATATCCATTGTATATTGTATTCTAATAGCCGTTATTACTGTAAATACTTTAGTGTTGTAATGAGAGGGAATTATTAATAATAAACTGTATTTGTGTAACAAAGTTGTTTTAATGAGTCATTCCTATAACCATTTCTTTACCATTTTAATGTGAACAAGAAAAAAAAAAGTGTTTAGAAAAGTGACACGGGTTTTTGTACATGTCTAGGGGTCAGTGACCGCCTTGACTCATGGGTTAACGCTGTGTAACGAGATTTTAGTACATTGTTGTTAGAGGCTATTGCACAACATTGTGTATTGAAAACTAGCAATTAATAGCAACCATGGTAAATATGGGGAAATAATAAAACAGAATTTAAATGTAATTTATTTCTTACAAGGTATTGACGGTAGCGCATTCTGGTAGAGAGTTTTAGAAATATTAACCCGTCCGATGGTAGCGCGTTCTGGTAGAGAATCAGCGAATTCATTAGACACTACAACGGATACAATTCTGCCGACTCGGCATTCTTACACGTGTTAACATACATTTTTGCTGATTAGCGGAATGTGTAAGTCTGTCGCGGAATAAACTGCGGATTGACTGTTAAATATATTTGGATACAAATTAATTTTTATTTGTGTTTTTTAAAAATTGATGTAAATATTAATTATATACAACATAAAGCAGGATGGTGGAAATGTAAAGGAAAACTGAAATGAGCACAACGGATATTTACAATATTATTATTATTATTATTACTATTATTATACAGTCATGTAACATTTTAAACAATCATAAACAAAATATGTGTACTTCATAATTTCTAGAACAAGGAATTGATTATCATAACATAAAATTATATTCTACGATGTCTTCGGTATTCTTTGAACTGCGGGTCACGCGCATCTGTCTGGTATAAACTGCAATCCTGTAGGCGATATAATTTTCTACTCGCACACCCATCTTATTAGGGGCCATATAGCAGCGACCGTTGTACTCGATAAAGCTTTCTGGTATCTTCGGCATGAAAGTGTCGCATCCTTCGAATTTGTTTTTGATCCAAGTAACATACAGATTCCGACAGAGATTGTGACGCAATGCTGCTTTAAATACTCTTGCACCTCCGATCGCCCATACCGTTTCGATGTTGTTTTGGTTTTTGAGACTTTCTACAGCTTTGTTGAAAGTGGGGAATACCTTTGTATTCTTGTATTCGCAATCCCCCTCGAGGATCTTGTTCCATCCACGATAGTATTTGCTCAGTATTATATTCATCCTGGAGGGTAATGGTTTGTATTCGTCCGGTAACGATTCCCAGGTTTTACGACCCATAATAACAGCGGTCTGTTTATGCGGGTCGAACGCTTTTTTCGTAATCCTAGTAAAATAATCCGCATCGTTAACACCCCACGGTACTCGACCCCATGGTGCTCGCCCCTTACTACCGATTCCATGATTGTCTTCACAAACGGTTGCTATTATATTTATATGCATGATGATCAAAGTGGTCCTACCAGTCATACAATATGAATAGTTCCGACGATTGCACGCACTAAACAAGCCTTGTAATATGAGACCGGATGTTGAATAAGCATTGTGTAAAGATTTACATTACATTTGCTAAATATTGGAATGTCTAGTCAGCATCTATAGTTTACTGTAGTGTTTCCGTGTGCAAATACAAGTACTTTATTACTAATCAATTAATTTAAATTTTATAAAAAACTTTATACACTTAATAAATTTCCAATTATTATATATAATTTATAAAATATTTTATTAAGAAACGGTACACTTTGCTTGTGATTTTTCTTTCACAGATCTAATTGACGTAACCAAAATGTTAATTTAATACATACATTTTTTAATACACAGTTAAACAGGATAAGAAATAATTAGTATCACTTTGTTTAATATAACTAATTTATATTTAACTGTAGAAATCATTACATATATTAATATTATAAATACAAAATTTACATAATATCAAGAAGTTCCTCAACTTCATTATCAACAATAATGTCATTTTCCTCGGCACGCCCCACGTATTGCCCACTTCCTGATTCATAGCCATCATCATCGCTGTCATAGATCCTTACGCCGTCGTCGTCGTCGAGGAGTCTTCTGAACAGAGCCTGGTGACGTATATTGTTTAGCGCTGATATTCTCTCTATACCTCCATCACAATTTGTAGCTAAGTAAATCCGCCAAACATTTTCTTCACTACACGGAAAGTTTATAACTACTTCCATTTTGACACGCAAATCAAACCTATGAATAATAATTTTATGCCTTAAACTATTTATAGAAACGTTCAAAGTTAACTTTTGTCCACGAACTTTATACTTTGTAATTTCTAGATCCGACACTAAAACATTTATATCACGTCCTAGTATGAAATGTAACTGTCCACTTATATGTCTTTTAAATATTACATCGTTTTCTTTCAAAGGTAAGACAAAGACGTGTCGCACCATTGTGGAGTTTAGCAGTATTTCTAACTGGTCAAACTTAGCGCGAACACTATCGGAAGAAATGTTTTAACCGTACGCTTTGAATAGCTGACTATACAATAAATAGCATCCGTTGCGAGCTCTTTTGTCGTCTTTTATTACAACTCCCGTACCGATCGTTAGCCTAAGTGCGTTTTGCAAGGATGCGGGAGAGCCTAATTTTGGCCAAAATTTTATTTCGGCTAAGTGCCCTTCGGTTGAACTCGGGCAGAACCTTACGTTCGGGTTAGCTCGGATTTCCGTACAATATAACACATTTTATAAAAATAATTCGGGGTACAGCGAAGCCTAAGCTCGGTCAAGTCCGTCGTTTTGGTTCGGGTAAGACCGGTAGAAATATATTACAAAGGGTTGAGGCAACGCCTATGGTTAGTCTAAGCTTTATTTCATCTAAGTAAGAATTTCGGGGGTTGCGGCAGAGCCTTACGTTCGGTTAATTACGGTTTGCAAGTCTTTATTTTGACTAAGTCCGATTCGGGTTTACTCGGGGGCATTCGGTAGTGTTCGGGTTTATATAATGCACTTTATACTATATTACAAGGGTACTATAACAATTTAAAGCTCTTAATTTCTCTAAGTGACCTTCGGTCGGATTCGGAAACGATCGGTAATGTTCGGGTTGTTATAATACAATTTATACTATATCCCGACGACACTATAACACCGTGTATCTCACACAAGGTTGCTGACGGGTGGTAAACTTATATACTTCACAAAACAGTAGATTCTCAACAGAGTCGGCCTAGCTTAACCGCTAGCGCTGCGGACTCGGGTCATGGTGATACCCGGTTCGACTCTCGGCGACACCCAAACTTTTTTCAAAGCAAAAAAATTAAATTAAATTAAATATTAATTATTACAAAACAAGATGGCTGCCAAAAAAAAAAGATGGCGGCTCAAAATTCCCCAAAATCTTTAAAAATCCAAAATTCCCAAAATTTCCAAAAATCCCCAAAAATCCAAAAATTCCAAAAAATGTTAGGACCCCCAAAAAAAAAAACCAAAATCCAAAAATGTTAGGTTAGGACCCCCCAAAAAAAAAACCCAAAATCCAAAATTCCCAAAAAATGGCTTAGGTTAGGAACCAAAAAAAAGGGGGCGTGGCTTGGGTTAGGAACCAAAAAGACCCAAAAAATGGCTTAGGTTAGGACCCCAAAAAAAGGGGGCGTGGCTTGGGTTAGGAACCAAAAAGACCCAAAAAAACACCCAAAAAAAGGGGGCGTGGCCCAAGGTCAATGACCTTCCCCCACTCCATTTTACGCCAGATCGTCCGGGACTCTACTGTAATGTAAGATCAAGTAAGTTGTAGGGATATTTTCCTGGCGTTGGCAACACTGATGATAACAATACCCAGCTGGAGAGCTGCCGTAACGCCACTACATTGCTATTTTTAATTAATTGTAAGCGTGATTATACACAGCATTGTGGATACACCTATTACTTTAATTAAGTGGGATTTAAGTAAGTTAGAATGCGAATGCTTCGTACGGGTCAGCTAGTATAACTAAAAAGCAGTCATTAAAATTGTATTTAATATTTTTTACAGAATAAAATGAGAAAAAAACGCAATCACGTTAATACATTTTAATTTATAATAGTAAAAATACAATCAAACAAATTTTAATTTATATTTTTAAAAAAATTAAATGAGAAAAATTTAGCCATGTTAATACATGGTAATTAGTAGTAATACATTTTAAATCATATAACTAAAAAGCAGTCATTAAAATTGTATTTAATATTTTTTACAGAATAAAATGAGAAAAAACGCAATCACGTTAATACATTTTAATTTATAATAATAAAAATACAATCAAACAAATTTTAATTTATATTAAAAAAGGAGAAAAATTTAGCCAAGTTAATACATGGTAATTTGTAATAAACTCACATATACAATGATAATGTTTATACATTTAATGTTATGCCCTATCATCAGTCTTTGATACTTTTTAAGTCTTTTGAAGTTGAAGTTTTGCTTTACATTTTTTAGCAAGTAAACTAGCATGTTGATTTAAGTACTGTACTATACCTCATTCGAAAAAATAATCTTTGTTTGATAAATTATCTCTGAACTACAGGTTTATATTTTTCTTCAATTTCCATATGACGGAAATTTTGTTTGACAACTGTTTTACAACTCCAGATCCTTTGGGAACTTCATTTTTTTAACAGCTTTTCAGTTCTTCAGTTCAGCTTTTAAATCTGGGATAAAATCCTCATCACTAAAATGTACAGAACATCTGAAGGCTGAACTAGGATTCCATTTGTCGGCTACAAAAAGGTTTACATTTTTTCTGAACCCATTGTTTCTGATAAGTAATTGTTTCTTTGGAAACTTAAATATAAATACATACGGCACAAAAATTAATAACTATAAAATCAGATAGACTGAGTTAACAAAAGCGATGGTTATAGCTAAAATTGGCGAGCCGGTTTTTAGTGTTTTCCAAGCATATTTTAAAAAATTCGCCAAAAACATTAATTCTATCTCAATCCAAAAGTGTTCTGTACCTTTTTTGTAGTGAAAGGTTCTAAAAAATTCATATATGCAATTACAAAATCTATTGATGTAAAATTGTAAAAGTTATTAGCTCAAGAAACAAAAAAACGTTCAGTTACGAAAGGTAAAAGTTCAACTTTAGGCCTACATAACAAGAAGTCAACATTTTTTGTTATTTTTTTCATAAATATAAAAAAGTTTCGTGATTTAGTTCTAAATAGAACTGTATAAAAACATTTATCAATTTCAAATTTCTTATTTTGAAAACATTGATAAATTTCAAAATTTCTTATTTTTATGTTCCAACTACAAGACTGCTAACAAAACTAGACCTAATATATGCTTTGCCCAAAAATGAAATATTATTATAACAAAGTGTAGAGAATAAATCAAAGAAAAGAACAGTATACTTGTCTTTTCTTAGTTCATAAAAGTGTTTAAATTATCTTTATTTTAATAACAAAATGACATCAATCTAATGAAACTTCGCGGCGGTAAGTTACACACAAGTATTACACAAGTAAGAAATGTCCGTTGGACACCGTGGGAATGAAACGGGCTAGACGATCTCACCAGACTGCTCTAATTATGTACTTTCCACTGCTGTTTGAATAACATATTATAACGGTTATATCCAGTTTACTTCACACCATTAGAAATATCGAACTTTTCTCTACAGAATTGTATAAAAAAATCTATAAAAACATATGGGATTGTCTTCCTAATCTCAGTTGACAAATGTGCTGTTTCATTGGTTGAAAACTGTCCAATTGCAAGGGTTTACAGAAATCTTTATCATAAATCATGTAAAATAGTGACATCTGATTGGAAGGTAGTTTCAAAAAGTTCAAATCTTGACGAAACCCATGCAGATTTATAATATTGATCAAAATATTTTTGTAGATGGTCTTGGAGGTTAAAGACGTGGGGAATAAGAGTATAACTGTATTGTATTGCACGCGCGGAAACAGGTTTAAACCAAGCTACAATTTTAAAACGATGATTACGTATGTAAATAATATACGTTTTACGAAAAAGTTTTAAATACAAAAATTAAAGTTTAATTCATTTCCTTTCCAACGGTGCCGGTTTTATTACGATTAGATGATTTTAAGTGTATTAAATAATCGAATATGCAAATATATGCAAATTTTCGCTATTGTTCGAAATGGTTGCGTTTTGCACCCGACAGAGCGTCAAATAGTGCAGTCTGGAATTTTTGGGTTTTAATTACTGAGGGGTAAACAAATTTACTTGGTGCAGAGATATTAAGTTAAATTGTTGAACAAAATGTTATCTTCTACAATTTAATTCAAAAGATAGCCACAGAGATTACTTTTAAATCAAAATATTAAGACAAAAGAAAATTGTAATAACATTTTATATGAGTAAGTGTGATTATATTATTTACTATTACAATAGAAACAAAAAAGATCTAGGACCATCTGTGAAAAGATATATTAGTTCTTCCTTGCTTCTTGTTTTGCGTTTCCATAATAATAAACACAAGTTGAAACCGCGCAAACGGAACCACCTTTAGGTTTATTTATTGATTTTGTAGACATAGTAAATATTTGTTCTACTTAAAACACTTTATATAATTTTAAAAAGTTTAAGTTTAAACAAAAAACACAAGCAGTAAAGTATTTACAAATGAGTAACGCGTAGGCCTAATCGACATAACCTTGACAGTGTATCATATGTACTACAGCGGACAGCCTACGTCACAGCTTCATTTACTCCACTCCATTTTTTTTTAATATTTCTTAAATGAGGCAACCTTTACTGTCTATAAACCTTGCGGAAAATACGACTTTACTCAGATGTTTCTTGCAATTTGGGATTACGGCATTCAACGTGACTGCGCGGGAACGAACTAAAACTATTATAAAAATAGTATCAATATTATGCCGCAATCACGTAGTTCGTAGTTGTTTATTACTACGCCATTTGCTAGTGACATTCGATGTCGTTATGTTAATAGGCAAAAATGATCAAATATCAAAAGAATGCTGCATTACTAATAACTGCTTACAAACATCTCAAACACGATCAACTTTACAAACGTCTTTCAATGATTTAAAAAAATTGTCTAAGATTTGGCTGGTCTGACCCCTTGTATCCGCGCCTGATTAGTTTTAGGTTTTGTGCGTTTAAAAAATTGAATAATTTTGTTAATTTTGTTAAACCTAAAAAATTAAATTATTGAACTTTAAGTACAAACCAAATGGATGTGTTTGTCCAAAACCGTTCTATAAAAAAACTGATTGTTCCGTACCAGCCACTACGGATTTGGTGAGATCTATAATTTCGGTCTCAAAACATATTGTCGTATCTCCATTGGTTATACCTTAGATAGAGTTAGATTTTAGATCTAGGGCAAATTTTTATACTTTTTCGTTTATTTTAAAACTATTTTCCTCATCTAATGGACAGCACCATTTGGTTCATCCGACTACTGTAGGCGTGCCAAATTTGATGACTGGCTGTTCTACAAATATTTAAAACTAAAAGAATGTGTGAAAATTTAAAAAAAATACACTGAATCTAAGTTTCTAAAGCACTCTCTCATTGCTTCAAATTGGCAAATCTATCGAACTTGATCTGCAATTTTGGTTTTGTGACTTTTTACGTATTTTTATTGGTTACTAGGGGAGATCCCTGCGTGTTCCGCACGTCAACCCAGTTGGACCTTTCTATACACAAATATGCTATGTTTTCTTTACAATAAAGGTAAGGATTAATAACCTCAAAGCTAAGATGGTAAATATGTTAAATTTCCAAATCAAATTATTTCGTATATTTTAAAATCATCAGTTATAATAAAGGTTAAAAACCAGCAATGCTCAGGTCTACACTTAAAAAAAACTCAACCTAAAAGTTAGAAATAGAAATAATTGTTTCAAATTTTGAAATCGGCTGTTTATGGAAATATTTGAGCAAACAGGTGATTGCTATACCAACACTAATCGAATTTAATAATTATTTATTATGGCGTACCCTTTTCCCTGCAATATTTAGTGTAGTTTGTCTTGTTTTTACGTCCAACAGAAGGCGTTCTTTACGAAAACCTAACCTAAAAGTTAGAAATACAAATAATTGTTTCAAAGTTTGAAATCAGGTGTTAATGTAAATATTATAACAAACAGCTGATTACTGTTATTATTATAAAAAATAAACATATTTATGGCGCTCACATTTTTGTAAAATATTTAGAATATGTTTTTATGTTCAATAGATGCTGCTGTTTAAAAAAAAGTATATAAAACATGATTTTATTCAAATGTAATGTTGTGTAAAAATTTCAAAGAAATCGGTGAAGAACTTTCGTAGATTTTAGATTTTGAACAAACGAACATTTACATTTTTATTTATACAGATACCTCAGATTTAGCTTGACAGGTAGATAAATATAGCCGCTCTTTGGTTTTTAATGTAAATTCTTATGTCTATTTTTCACGTAATACTGTAGTAAAATTTTGCAAAACATCCCAAGCCGGACTCCAGATAATATAACAAGTCATATATAACGTCAGCTTTACAGTTTGCATGACTTTTGCCTTTTTCCACCGGCATGAAACTCTAATTGGTCTCTAATTACTCTAACCGGTATTCTAAACTGTGATCTTTTGATCTGGAAGATACATTGCTGTTCACTCGGCTAGCGTTTGCTTTCATAGAATCCTAAAAATATTAAAAACCCTTTATTTGATTTTTTCTTTTAAAAGATCCTTAATGTATAAATTGTTTACTATATGTACAAGTGATAACTAATACTCCAGCGTTATTTATGAGATAACTTCTTCAAAACTTCCTCGAGATTTGACAAACATTCCAAAAAGGGTACATTTTGAAACCCCAAATGGACTATATAAAATCATCTTATGATAAACTATCCAATTGCTCTTTGTCAATACTCCCCGGCTGTAAACTCAGTTCTACCCCCGGCATTCTAAGCGAATAATGAATATTAAAACAAATAAACGGTACCAGGAACTGGCATATACTTTCTCACAAACATATTTAAATTATTAAACAGATTCACTGTGACACCATAATTGTAGGTGGGGACAAGGTGGGGTAGAAGAGATGATTTATTAAAGTAGGAGATTAATTAATAAATAAATATTATTGTTATTATATTGAGAGAAAACTAATCGATCGATTTGGAAGAAATTTGCACCAAACATGTCAATTAGGCATGAATAGATGCACGAAAAAAGGTTTTGAAAAATTTTGCAAAACAACCCCCTTTATGGCCAAAAAACCCCCCAAAATCAGTTATTATTATTATTAGCTAAACGATAATTTTTAGAAAGATGCGGTTTTTTGCATATATGGTAGGGTACATTAAAGGCTACAAATATGCCAAATTTTATCAAAATCGTTAGAGCTGTTTTTTTATAAAAATAATAACTGATTTTTTGGGGGTTTTTTTGCCAAAAAGGGGGTTTTCCAAAACCGTTTTTCGTGCGATTTGCTTTTGAGTTTTCTTTCTGAGGTTAGTTTTAAATTAGTAGTTTCAAGTTACTCAATAACAATTAATTTAGTGTTCTTGCCCTGTCACTGTTTCGGGTCCAGGGCGGGATAATTAACGTCATAAAGAAACGTATTCTATGTAACATTTTAATTTTTAGATAGATCCACCAGAAGCGCTGAAAATAGAATCAACTTACAGTGATCTCTATCTAGTCACTGTAAATCAACTAATTCATTGTGTTACTATCTCCTCTTGGTTTAAGTATTATTATCTCTGCTCGTGTCTCGCTATTGAATAGTTGCTATATGTGTGTTTCTGTCAATTCGCTCAATCGGCTCAATGCAATCTTTGATTATGGACGTTCTAGATAGGCCACCTAATGCATTCTTTAGTGAGAGATTTTTGAAGCAAAGGTTCAAGTAGTGACAATGTCTGACGACAGGTTGCGCTGATCTTGAAATGTTTAAAATGGTTATTTTGTTGACGACTAGAATGAGCTACAGTCGACTTACCGTCACTAGACAGTAAATTGCCACTTGTAGTTTGTTTAATAATATGTGACATTTTAGTAATTTAAATTAAATCTGTAGATGTATTTTATAAATACAGTTATCAAGCTATTGATATTATTAAGTACAAATATACACAGTCATTGTATACGAATATTACAAAATCATTACAATCCTTATATATAATTCTGTAAGCGAAATTTTAGATTCAAAATTGTGGGAATTTGGTAAATCGGAGGATGATGGGAGAGGTATCAAATTAAAGGTATCGATTCAATGAACGAGGGAAAAATATAAGTTTTTTCTAAAATTAAAAACTAAGGGGTTTTTGGGGTCCCCGAAAAACGAAAAATCCCCATAAGAAATACATGAGAATTTAAAAACACCTGCTTTGTTTACATTAAAACATTTGGTATTAAATAAATAAATTAAAAACATAAAACAGCTGTTCTGTAGTTTACATTCAAACATTTTATCTATACTAACTAGGGGAGACCCCTGCGTGCTCCGCACGTCAACCCCCGATGGAACCTTCTAAAAAGATATGTTATGTTTTATTTGTAATAAACAGACTTGGGATTAACGATTAAAAAAATTAATCGTTAAAAATATGGGTAACTTTTAACTTAATCGTTAGTTTTAAAACTGATTAACTTTTAACTCTTAATCGTTAAAATATTGGTTAACGATTAAAACTAACGTCAGTTAATTTGACGGATGCCCGGAAAGATTTGTCACAATGGAAATGCCGGCCGTGTGGGTGGGCCTGACGCGACAACATTCAATATTCCTTAGTTTGGGTTATTTATTGCTTATTGGCAGGCCGGAAGGGATGGGGTATCTAAAGAAAGATAGAACTATATAGCTATTAGCCCAGATATCTTATACCTGTAGAAGGTACCTGGGCTATTAACTAACTGTAACCACAGAGAAGGAATATATTTCTTCTCTGTGCTGTAACGTAAACAAACAAAACAACGCCGTTAACATACCCATCAGTGTCATTCAATTAACCCTTGGTTATACGCATTCCATTATTACAGTTGGATAGTTTTGTCAATTTTGTATAAGTTGTTTAATTGTTTTGCCCTGTTATAGTGATTGATAGTTTAGATTTTATTTAGTGAATTAGTGATTGTTAATAGTCAGTTAGGTCTAGTGTAGCAGTATTTTAATTTTTTACTTTTTAATTTTAATTCAATTATGTCTTTATTGTGGCCAGTCATTTCAAACTTTTATGAACAAATGACAAGGGAGGGAAATAGTTTAACATTTTAATGCCTATTGTGTTTACCAAAATTTAAAACAATCAAGGCTTCAGGAATTTCTGCCTCCAATTTAAGGACCACTTAAAGGTAAGTTATGTATTAGCCGTTTTAGGTTGCTGCCTATCCAATTTGTGCCATCTATTATTGAGATTTGTGTTTTATTATAGGGCATACGTTCAAGGACGTTTACATATATTATAGGGCGTTTGCAAGCATTTTTTCAAAAATTCGCCAAATATAGTAATTATATACCAATTCGAAAGTGGTCCGTAGCTTTTTTGTAGAGAAAGGTTCAAAGAATTTATATATGTCAGTAAAAAAGTGATAGATGTAAATTTTAGAAAGTTATTAGCTCAAGAAACAAAAAATGTTCAGTAATGAAAGGAAAAGGTTCAACTTTAGACCTACATAAAAAGTAGTAAACATTTTTGTATTTCTTTTTTCAAAACGTACAAAAGTTTTGTAATTTAGTTCTAAAAAAAAAAACTGTATCAATATATTTATTAATTTAAAATTTCTTGTAGAGTGTAGATAAATCAAAGAATTGAATTGAATAATTGTAAAATGTTGTTTTCTAAAAGAAATCATTTAGTGGTCCTCGAATCACAAAATGATATCAAACGAATAAAAAACTCGGATAGGTTCCGAAAAATTGCTTTGAATAACAAAACCGCAAATAGCGAAAACCAAATCTTATGGAAAAAGGAAGGTTATGTTCGTGACATATAGAACATTTTAAAACATTATGTATTAACAGGCAGTCCTTGTTATCGCGGTCCCGTTTTACCTGATTTCGCTTTTTCCCGGTAAAAATAAGTCATTAAATGGTTTAGTTTTTAAGCTGAGTTGTTTGGAGTGTAGGCTACAGTTGATAATTTCATAAGTTATGGGAGAGTTGTTTGTCATCTCACTCTCCCCTCAAGGCCAGGGAAATGACCTCAAGGCTCTTATTTCATAATTCATAACGGTACCATCTGTACCTCTACCTACTGTACCTACTTGCTCCTGTCATTGTTTGAGTTTGTCTATTTTTAGAACTTATTCTCTGTTGAAGTTATTGTTAATTAATGATGGATGTTGAATTTTATTATAATTACTTGTTCGGACATTTGCCATCATTTGTGTGTTAAATAATCAAACACGACGTTTCGGGAATACAAATCAATTCCCGTTCTCAAGTGACTAAAACCATTGTATTTGGCTAACTAATTCATGATCTATGCTAAAACTAACGGTACATAAACCCAGGCAACTAGGCCTATGTAAGGGTGAACAAAGTAAAACTACAAATTGTTTGATTATTTAGAACTTAGTCAAGTCAAAGCATCAAGCAATCTTTCGTTGTCAGTACCCGTAGCGAAAATATTCTAATCTAAAACGTAGTACTAAAAACTTAATTTCTTTCAAAATATTTTACTGTAATTTCAATTAATTCTCCCTACAACTGTCCATGTTAATGTTTTTCAACGCCAAGCCATTTCGGTGCGTGTGCAAGAATGTTTTCAAAAATTTGAAAAATATAGTAATTATAAATCAATCTAAAAGTGTTCCATAGCTTTTTGTAGAGAAAGGTTCAGATTATTGTTAATAACAATCTTTCTAATTATTAACAAAAGATTATGAAAAATCTATTTTATTTTATCGTTATATTTAATCGTGCACTTTTCTGTTGTTGTTTGTTTTAGGTTACAAACCTATTGATACATATTTCCAGATATTAATTTTGCCCTAATACTTTTTTACTATCAACTTATCTAAACAGCCGACCTCGGGAGATGTCTTTTCAACACATCGCTTGTTTAGGTTAGGTTAAAAATATAAAAGCAAACAAAATCAAAGCAATTAACGAAAAAATTACCGTGTTATAATACAAATATCTGTTCCGAAACATTTTGCAGTATAGGCCTATCGTTTATTGTTTAGGCTACTTTTTTTAATGTGTGTGAATGTAAACAAAACATAATAGTCTTAAAATATGCCTCTAAGTTCATAACTTACTTCTTTTCTCTTTTTATTTATTTTGCGTGTAGGCTAATCTTATCTTCTAAAGCGAGAGATAATTGTTTGTCTGCTAAATGGATCTGGAATCTCCGTCTAAGGATTTTTCATTTTTTGATTTTATATGGGGCTTTTGGCCACGAGAAATCGATTGGAAATGGTCACCAGTCTGGGAAAATTCGTTTTCTACGTCTTTTTATTAAATTAAAAAGTGAAATTTGTCCATTTTAAACAATACAAAGCACAGCTGATGCAAATGTTTTCAATGCCATTACAATAATCATCTGCTTTCTTTTAAACTGTATATTTTATTAGAGGTAAGCCTAATGTTGTATCTATTTATAGTTACCATGGCAACGAATACTTCTGCTAAATAAACATACCCTTTATTTAGTTGTTTAATGTTATAGGCCTAACCTAAACGATGTTCACGGAAATTTGCAATAATAGTTATTGACGTGAGCGAACTAGGCCCTAGGCCTAAATCGATATTGAAATATTAAACTTTAATTTAGGCCTGACTTATTTCTGAGGCATAGCGTTGAGATTATGGTTAATCCTTTAAACT
>JAGFPH010008603.1:32831-49045 GCA_018207615.1 Philaenus spumarius
GCATGCGACAAAATGCAAATCTAGTTTACTTTATCAGAGTAGATATTTGAAATGAGTGTATACAATTTGTGCTCTCTACCAGTAAGGACAGTATAGCAAATAATATTTATTGTTTTAGGGGTTGTTATATCATTTTTGGCTTTAGGAGCATGCTGCAAAATGGAAATATAGTTTACTTTTTCTAAGTAGCTAGTACGAAATAAAAGTATCAATTGTCTGCTCTTTATCATTAAGGAATGTATAGCAAATAATATGAATTGTTTTAGGGGTTGTTAAATCATGTTTAGCCTTAGCAGTATGCGATAAAAGTCAAATCTAGTTTACTTTTTCTAAGTAGCTAGTACGAAATAAATGTATTAAATTTCTGCTTTCTACTATTAAGGAAAGTATAGCAAACAAGCAGGTACCCGTGGCTTCGCACACGGTCTAAAGATTCGCCGCATAGTAATAAATGTTTATTGTTTTAGGTGTTGTTATGACATTTTCACTCCTTAGCTGCACGCTATAAAAAGCAAATATAATTTACATAGCATATGTGTATTGTAAGAAATAAATGTACAAATACCCAGCTCTCTAGCTTAATGGGAAGTATAATAACAATTTGTATTGTTTTAGGAGTTGTTACATTTTTACCCTTTAGCAGTACACTAAAAAATACAAATACGGTTTACTTTTTACATATATCTTGTAAGAAATAATAGTACAAATTTCCAGCTCTCTAGTCTTAATGGAAGTATAATAATAAATATTTATTATTTTAGGGGTTGTTTCAACCTTTAAATCTAAATGAATTTTAGCCTATGTTTCATTCCAGGTCATTATCTATATGTGTGCCAAATTTCATTCAAATCCATCCAGTAGTCTTTACGTGATTAATATTTATTGTTTTAGTGGTTGTTTCTACCCTTAAATGTAAATGAATTCTAGCCTATATCTCATTCCAAGTCATGATCTATATGTGTGATAAATTTCATTCAAATCCATCCAGTAGTTTTTACGTGATTAAAATTTATTGTTTTAGGGGTTGTTTCCACCCTTAAATCTAAATGAATTCTATCCCATGTCTCATTCCAGGTCATGATCTATATCTGTGCCAAATTTCATTAAAATCCATCCAGTAGTTTTTACGTGATTAATATTTATTGTTTTAGGGGTTGATTCAACCCTTGAATTAAAATGAATTATAGCCTATGTTTCATTCCAGGTCATGATCTATATGTGTTTCAAATTTCATTCAAATCAATCCAGTAGTTTTACGTTATTGAGTAACACACACACACAGACAGACATCATTCGATTTTTATATAATAGTATAGATACTATGATGTATTGTTTTAGGGGTTGTTAAATCATTTTTAGCCTTAGCAGCATGAGATAAAATGCAAATCTAGTTTACTTTTTCTAATTAGCTTGTACGAAATAAATGTATACAATTTCTGATCTATACCATTAAGGAAAGTATAGCAAATAATATGTATTGTTTTAGTTGTTACTATATAATTTTTAGTCTTAGCAGCATGCGATAAAATGCAAATCTAGTTTACTTATTCTAAGTGCTTGTACAAAATAAAATTATTATATATATTATATAAAATTATTTATAAAATTTCTGCTCTCTACCATTGGAAAGTGTAGCAAATAATATTTATTGTTTTAAGGGTAGTTTAAACCCTAAATATCAATGTTTATCAATATTTATTTATCTACGATGTTATGAAGGTTCTCTGAAAATTTTAAGTCTCTTGCAATTATAGTTTGGGTTGTAGGCTTACGTCGATTATGAATTAGACAGTCAGGGCTTTTTTATAAACAGACTGTCTGTTTACTATATATCTTGTAAACAGTTCTCAATGTTTAGACAATGTTGGGACACAGCCAAGCCGTGAAGTTACTGTACTGAATGCGCGCGCACGATCCATGTAGGTAGGGAAAATTCCCTTCTATTCCCTTGTACCCGAGTGAGTTGGCAAGACTACATATACAGATATGTGATTTCACGTTAGTAGGACTCTAAAACTGTTCGTTTATCGGATGTCCTTTAAAAGTGATCTCGCATGATTATATATATATATATTTATATATATATATATATTATTCACAGTTTAGTTCAAATAGATAAGTTATCCCTCTAAGGTAACTGGTTTGGTGTTGGATCTTAAAATAGACTAGGCCTAGTTAATTGGAAAGTTCTCACCCAATTGGTTGTTTGTTCTTGTAGATTAGAATTTGATAGTAATTGTTATAAAGGAAAAACACTGAACTTCATAAGCTTCATATTTATTCAAATACCGATTCTTTTCTTTAAATTTCAACAGCCAAAATTGTATCAACTGCACTATTCAGTGGCCAACTTAACAATGTCCTTCTTTTGGGGCTTCTCTACCTTTCCAGGAAATGGATAATAACGCCTGATGAATCTTCATATCTTCTGGGATTTGGGTTTGTTAATGTAATAGGTGTTTGGGAGTCGTGAAGTGTGATTTATTTTAATTTATTTAATTGTGTGGATTTGTTTAGATACATAGCAATGTTTTACAATGAAATTTAATAGGATTTTAAACAGTTAAATTATAGAAAACACTTAAATAACTCCTTATTACAATAATTGCTATCTAATTTCTAGAATGTATATATCTTATTCTTCGTGTTTTTTCATTTGGTGGCAAGAATTACGTGGACCAATCACAGCGTTTCGTGGGAGGAGTTTACATAAATGAAATATCCGCTTACGATTAAATTTTGTCGGTCGAGGCTTCGGTTTTATATTTAGACCAAAGACATTTGAGATGTAAAAAATTGGTTCTTTTCGTAGGTCTGGTTTAATTTTCTAATAAGAATGTATTTTTCTTGTAATCGGATTTATTCTGCCAACTTCTCTTCGATTTGTAATTAGATAGGCCTAGTTTCTCCTTGCATTTTAACATAAATCTTTGTCGATTGACTTGGTTTTATGTTGTTATTCTAGCTTTCCTGGATGCAGAATTTAGTTTTGAATATTTTTGATGTAGGAAATGTAGGTCTACAGATTCGTTTTGTAATTTTAATTTAATGAATTCGAGTTGAAAGTCGTGATTTGATTGTACCTTTTCGTTGTAGTATTTAGTGTTGCGCATAATTGTCGCTAGGTGTCGGGCGTGTATGACGGATTAACTAAATGAATGACATTCCAATTTGACTTCTATCTCTCTCGCTCCAATACGTATTTTTAATTTTGTTCTTATTTTATTTACAGAGTTAGGGAAATATTTGAATTGTAACATTGTTTATTTAATAAATTCTTCTCCTCTTTAAGAAAATTGATAATATTGATTCATTTAAGCATTATGGTTCAAGGCAAATAAGGAAATGATTTATTTGGCTTAAGTTTCAAATAAACATCCTCAAATTGAAAACTTAATGAAAATTAGTTTTTGTGGTTGCATAAAAGGGACTCTTTTTAGGGAAAGCATAATTTTGTATGGTATACATTCTAAATGTGACTTACCCACTAGCTTCAGGAGGAAAACGGACAACAACCTTGCCCATTTCTGCGCCTGGTAAATCGATAAACTTGCCTTCTTCTTTCCACCCACTCTGTTCAGTCATTTTAAGTTTTTTAGATTTAGCTTCATCCGGCAAATTCTTCAATACTTCTGTCACGCTATTTTGTGACTGTATAAGACTCATCCAACGCAAGATATTCTTTGGGCATTTGTCCTTAGAAGACAAAGTCGAAAACTGAGAATTGTCTGAAATCAAAAGTCACAGGCTGATTTTGGCGAATGAAATATTTTAATTATAATCAAATCATAGCAAATAAATCGGAGAATATATTTAATGTATTTTAGTTAATTGACTGATTATAAATAGTTCATTCTTTAATCAAGAAGATCCTAAGTTATTCTGATCATAGCTGCCAAGATCGGCTTCTGATTTGTTGAAGTTGATAGCTGAAATTAAAACTAGTCATATTTTGAGATGCTATGGATTGTTAATAGTTATTAAAAAAAGTTGTTTTATGTACCACGTTTTTAAAATAGTCTAAAAAGTATAAAATAATCTCTCCTAGGACTATACAATTTGTCCTGAAAATTTGTGATTGTGTATTTTTAATAGCTATGACAATACTAATTGTAAGATTTAAAACGAAAAACGTGAGACCCAATATAGATAACAATAAGAGTGTAGGGAGTAGCTGTCATTGAAAAAACTCACACAATAGTTCATATCATTCGCAGTGCAATAAAATGCTTAGTGATTTAGGTGAACTATTATGCATCAATTTCCAGAAAATTTTTTTTTAAGGTGAAAAACCTGAGCGGTTATCATTGCCTAATTTCCAGGAAAATCTGTATGGAGTTATGAATCTGTATGGAGTTATAAATCTGTATGGGCCAGGAGAAATTATTTTATACTTTTTAGTCCGCGTTTTAAAAACATGTACGCCTACATTAAAAAAACTTTTTTATTTAAATTATTATTTTCTGCTTTTTAGTCTTGTGTGTTTTTAATTTTGAAATTAATTTTAAACATCTTGATGAGATTATGACAAAGACATGTGGCCAATTTCAAGTTTATTTCAGTTTCTCTTCAACTTATCATACCTGAAATAGACAATTTGTTACATCTATCTACCAATAATATATCAACTTGTTGTTCAACTTAACTCAATTATTTAAAGTTAAAATTATTCAACTTTAATTTTACAAATATATTGCTCTTAAAGTTAATTTGTTCAAACTTTCCTTGTTAAATAATGACTAAGTGTTAATGATAATTTGATTTAGTTAGTCGAAAATTCCAAAAGATCGACATTTTTTTAAAAAGGCTATTATATCAAAGACCACGAAAGAATAATACCGTTGAGGGACGGGCTTGTGTACACCGAGACCTTGAACACTCCAATCGCCTTAGTGCAACGTTGTTACGTTCTTCCCACGCTTTGGTGAAAACAGATCACATATCACTTCAGAACTAGCAAACCTAGTCTTCAAATTGGAATGGTGATTAACAAGTGTTATAAAAATAAACGTTTAGATTTCAATATTTCTCATTTTCAAATTGGTTTTACTTAAATATATAGAACAATTATGAATTACCAAGATATATTACAAACTACTTATTTACAACGTTGAAATTGGAAATAACCCTTTTATAAAAAGAAAACCGATGTCCTAGAAGTCTACACATTTAAATAATAAAATAAATCCGCGGGATATTTTAAACCAATCATATTGCTAGGCTATACATTGATCGCCTATACCGTGTTGTCCCAATTGAAATATTTTAAATTGTCTTGTTTTCTTCGTCTAGTTATATTATTATTTTATGTGGTTATATCGATTGAATATACCCTTTAGAAAGCTTATTTCTTCCTGGATCATCAGATATTCATAGTTTTATGATATTAGTTTATAATAAAGGGATGTTCATAAAAATTGATTCCCTTGTACAAGATTTTTGTATTAACGAAAGTAGGCCGAATGTGTAGCTATTGAAAATGTTTAATTTTGACTGTTTTCTATGTTTCTGCAAATTTATTTATGTCCAAAGATATTTTGGGTTACAGTATTTAGAATGTAATTATTATAACTTTTATTAGCCACGATTGTGGTTGGTCTTATTTATTCTTGCTATGTTAGGTCTCCATTTCGCCACTTGGCTTGGTGTTGTACGTTTGCTAATTACATAACTTGCCATAGGTCATGGTTTGTTTTTTGATTTGATTACTTATACTTCATCTTTTAAATTAATATTCTTACATTGAAATTATGGAATGTTTCAACTACTTACTGGAATTGGTTTTTATCAGTAAAGTATGTATGACGTGATGACTCATTTGTTTGTTTACATTTTGATTGTGTAGGTGGGAGTATACAGTACCTCTAGCTTCGAACCCTTCAGTTTATAAGGAGCAAGTGGATTAGGCAGTTGTTTATTATTGTGATGCTTAAGTTTATACAGTATACTAGTAAATCCCCGTGAAAAATCACAGGCGGATTAATTAGATACACATTAGAAATACATCATTTATACAAAAAACAACACACTTTATCTAAGCCTACCTAACTATGCAGAGAAGGATTTTTAACTCGGTAAATGTGTACAATTATAAAGACTATAAAACTGTAGGAATATTTGTTAAGATTTTGTGTTTATGTATATTATTATATATATTTAAAGAAAGATAAAAATATTACCTTTTAATTGCCTTTTATTTCATATTGATAGATCAAATGATTTAGAAGTTATTAATATTATAGCCTATATTATTGATTGAAGTTGTAAACATAACCAAAAAGTATAATCTACGCTAGGTTTTGTTTACATATTACAGATGATGGGTGAAATCAGCTGTTATATTATTTCTTCTTTAAATGTTACTCCACGTACGCTCGTACGTACATTCGCTTTTATAGGAATTGATTATAATGCATTATACAATATTAGATATATGAATGCGGATTATCGCAAAGTAAGATTAGAGAAATTTTATGTGAAAAAATGTTTGTTCTGGGGAAATTTTGTGTGCTAAACCTAAATTTTATGCACATCTGAACCTAATTAGGCTTTGTTTACTTCATGACTTATACAATTATTTTATTTCTTTTCACTATTATTTTGTTTTACATCAGAACTAGATAGATTATTTTATTTCCTTCAACTACCGTAAAAATATTATAATAATTATGAAAAATTGATATTGATATTTTACGTTGCATAAAACATAACTTACTGTAAAGAGTTGAAAACACACTAAAGTCAGCAATGGTAAGTCTGTTCCCAACCAAGTATGTAACAGGACCAAGAACTCGATCCAAATAAACAAGAGAGTCCTTGAACTCTTGATTGCATGACAAAGGTCCCAAACTGAATGACAGCCAATGATCCACCTAAATTATTAAATATAGAACTATAAGTCAAAAAAGTATATTATATAAATTGAAATAAAATATTTAGACAGATTAATGAAAAGAATAGTTAATGTAATTTAAAGTTTTATAAAATACTGTAAATGTACTAGTTGAACAAGATAACTCAAATATTTACCGAAGATACTAATTACCTCATTAATTTTCAATTTAGATCTATTATTAAGAACACACCTTGTAATAGATTCACAATGTCAAGCCAGTAAAACTATAAAAAAAGTTCAAGTATCGTACATATTTTACTGACCAGTGATTTTAACCCAAGTACCCTAGAAGTAGACGAATCAACTAACAATGGGAGGGAAAGTACCTTGCCCCATCCCTGGTTGGGGCTGTAGATAGCTCCCCACCCATAAGTGCCTTTAGCAACTAGTTGACGAATGTTTGCCAAAGAGAGAAGTCACACAGTCATGGCCACCATGTGAGTTTTTTTCTGGTACTAATCAATTTGACGAAGCTATACTAATCCATGTAAGTCTCTCCTCGTCGTTTCAGCAACCTACAAGTAAGAGAGCAGCAAATCCAAATGACATTGCATAGCAACACATCCCTACCACTTTTCAACCCGAAGACAAGAAACGACAGATCTGTTGGTATAAAAAAAGGCACATGACAAAAATATAATACTGCAAATGCAATTCATCATTCACAAAAAACTACTTTTCTCATTTGGATTGAAGCAAATCATTTCATTGTAGTGTTTAACTGAAAATTGAGTTTAAAATTTAAAATATGTGCATGATGAAAAAGTTTCTCATTACAAAGGTTCTATTACCTTAAATATTACCAAATGTTAAATTTATATATTGTATTCCTTATTCCTGTTAGGCTACATTTATATAAGTGTATCCCAATTATGTTTTTATTTGAATAAAGAATACAATATCTATAAACCATCCCAGAAGATTTTTTAGATATTGTTAGTCGAATCGACGAATGTCTAGTATTAACCGTTTTGACATCCACTCTAGTGTTGCAGAGTTAAAAGTATTATAGTAGCCTACATAGGCCAGTGTTAAAAACTTGACTTAAGGACATAAACATAAATTACTATTTAAAGTACAACAAACCTCAGTTTTTTCCAACAGATTAGAGCCATAAAGGGAGAATTTTGAAGCATATCTTGCTAAATATCGACTAATAGATGCACTTGTATCAAAGGTAGTTCCATCTACTGCCAAAGAAGTATCCTTTCCCCATTCTACTTCTACAGGATAAATCTCATTGATCAAATTAGCTATTGCCAATTCACCTAGAAAAAACCCAATCATAAACATAAAGTGGTAATTTTAAAAACTTTCATAGAAATAAAAATATATATATATATAGGCCCTATATAAAAGTATAGAAAAATATCTTTCAAAAAAATTATTTTTAATATGAACATGTTTGATATAAAATAAAATTGCTTTAACCGTCAAAACTGTGTTAAATTTTAGTTTAATTTAATTGTTAAAAAACTAGATTTTTTAACAAAAAAATATTACTTGTTTTCCAAAAAAAAAAAAAACTTTAATTACTCAACAAATCTCTTGCATTCTAAACAAGAATGTTGTAATTTTATATTAATTTGTTTAATCCTCCATCGGGTGCAATGTGTAAACGAACATGAACGGTAGATAGGCCAACCGGTACATAATTCTTATAATGCCTTTATACGATATTATCTCTTTATTAAAAAAAATATTGTTATTATTTTTAAACAATAAATTTACGTTTGCGTTTGAGACGATCCGCAAGTAGGCTACTTGTGTGGAAAGCTATGTCCCATTTTAAATTACTTAATGACCATTTAATGGTGAACATTATGTGTTTATACTTTTATGTGTTGTGTAGTGCTTTGTGTTAAGTGATAATTATCGTCTAGAATTTTCGTCTTCGTCAATGACATAGGTTGTGTCGAAACTAGTCAGACCCAGTAGCAGTAAAGGGAAATAATAGGACCATTTGAAGGTTAGTAAATTAATTAAAATAAATTTACATTTGAACTATTAGTAGCCCTACATAATAGAAAAATATTTTAAAAAGAAAAAACTATATAACAAACCACTATATTAAATTATACAACAAAACAAATATTAATAGCTATATCATCATTACTGATTACTGCTTGTTCTAAACAAAAATAAACGGTAGGCCTACCAGGAACTGGCACATACTTTCTCACAAACATATTTAAATTATTAAACAGATTCACTGTGACTTGTAGGTTAGGAGAGGTGATTTTGTATTAAAGTTGGAGATTAACTAATAATTATTATTATTATTAAGTTATCTAGAGAGAAAACTATTCGAACAAATTTGCATCAAACACATCAATTAGGTCTTTATAGATGCACGAAAAAAGGTTTTGAAAAAGTTGGAAAAACAACCCCCTTTATTGCCAATAAACCCCCAAAAATCAGTTATTATTATTATTAACTAAACGAGAATTTTTAGAAAGATGCAGTTTTTTGCATATGGTACGACACATTAACCCTTTGAGCACCGTAGCAGAAAAAAAATATTTGATTGAAAAATACCAGTGAGTTTTATAACGGACTGCTGAGAAATACCGACCCTTTTTAGACCTTTGCGCATAACTTTACATTTTTCCTTATAAAACCTTTATTTTTTGGTCGAAATGAATAATTTTTTTTTAAATGTGTGTATTTAAATTAATTATCATAATATATCATTTATTTGCTCTTAACAAAAGTAAATATTTTTTGAAAAAATTTAAAAGTAGGCCTACTCACCAAATTTTTTGTTTTTTAATTTTTGACGTTCATTTGTGGAAACGTAATTAAAAAATTTTTTTGGTCAAAATAGTTTACGACACTGAAAACTATAACTAAAACTGTACACAATCACAAAGTTTCAAAAAAATCTAATGAAAAACTATTAATGAAAATCTAATCTAACTATGACGCACAGGCAAAGCACAACAGCTGATAATTGACAAGGCCTTTTGAATCAACTAAGGAAAGTTGTAGATCATAGATTATGCACATATTCTTAATCTACAATTCTTTAATAACCGTTTAAACCCAAGATTGGATAGTTTTGTTGAAAAAATAAGAAGAAAAAGAAAAAAACCGGAACGTCCTGGAATCCGGAAGTTGGTATTTCTCGACTGTTCCACTCGCGTCCGGATATCAGGACGTTGGTATTTCTAGGCAAATTTTTTGTCGTCCGGATATCAGGACCTTGGTACGCAAAGGGTTAAAGGCTAGAAATAAGCAAAATTTTATCAAAATCGTTAGAGCCGTTTTTTTATAAAAAAATAATACGTAACTGATTCTTTGAGGGTTTTTTGGCCAAAAGGGGGTTGTTTTTCAAAACCTTTTTTCGTGCATCTATACAGGCCTACTTGACATGTCTGGTGCAAATTTGTTTGAAATCGATCGAATAGTTTTCGCTCTAGCTTTGTATACATACAGACAAACATACAGACAGACATTTTGTAAAAACCACTTTTTTGGACTCAGGGAGTCCCAAAACAGATAGGCCTATTTCCACAAAAATCTCAACATCGATTTTTTTTGCGATCACTATACTTTCTCTATACTAGGCCTATAGTATAGTGAGAAAGTAATATAGTAATTTCAGTTTAAGCAGGTGTATTTTGTAGTTTAAGCAGGTGTATTTTGTCAGACGAGTATTTTTGTACCTACTGAACTGAACATGGCATATGCTACAGCTTTTCCGAAACTTTACTAAAGAGATTTAGGAACTCCAATTGTTTTACAAATTCATATTTATAAATATAAAAGGAAAGGAACACAAGGAATCTAATACTGTATATGAAAACTGAACAAAACTTATATTTTGAAGTTATGAGGTTCCGGTTACCTAAAAAATGCATGCTATATTAATATTTTAGTAGGGTAGGTACTTTTATTTTTTGAAAATTGTAATCAAAGTTTAAAACATGTAAATGATTCATCAAAGTTTGATGAACAAATAGTTTGTTAAAGAATCATCAAATTTCTTTGATCAAAGAAACGTTTATTTATTTTGATACCTAGTACCTACTTAAGCAAATTTGCACCAATAGACTTGTATGGTTAGAAAATACCCACTTCTTTTAGTACTCAACTACAGAAGACTGGCCTACATGTAAATAATATGTAGAACATGTAATTTAAATGTAATTAATAAACTTTAGAATTACAGTAGGCCTAGGCCTAGTTTCGTATCAAATTAAGTTTCAGAAAAAAATTAAAACATTGATTTATTTACTTACCAATTGGTGGATTAGTTACACTTGCAAAAAGTTTCATTTTGGTGTAGGTGTAAAATATAACCTCACTATGTTAGTAAAAAAAAGTAAAAAACTCACCGTCTCCTATCTCACAGACCACAGGACCACACAGTACACAGGCACGGGACAGAATTGAGCATTGCATCCTTGATTATACATACAGATATCCCACCTTATGGACTATACGGTGAGAGAATACGCCAGCGCATCCTGTCGTGACACAATTGACACTACTTGAACTTGTGCTTCATAATGTGCTGCCCTCTAGCGTTCTAAATCTAAAGGAGCATTGCTTTTAACGAAAAGGAGAGAGAGAGTAAATCGAGATAGAACTGACCTTGGAGCTTGAAGGTAACAACAGGCTACATCTACAGGAAGTAATCTTCCTGTAAGAAGTGGGGGAGGGGGAGTGTGAGGTCAGTTCAGTTTGTTTATTCTTAAAACTGAAAGCATTACATCTCTCCTTCGAAACCCAAACAACATTTTATCATGTTTATTTAAATTCTAAATACTGTACGTATCTGAGGAAAAATTGAATGTAGCATGCATTTATGTATTTTGGTAGAACTAACTTTAACAAAATTCATAATACCTACCTAATTATGTTTTAATGTAACATTTGTAATTTACAAATTCAAAGACAATACAGTTATGAATACCCGTTATAACAATAATATTTCGAACGCATTAAATTTAAAATTAGGTATTAAACATTAGTTCAGTAAGAAAAGTTTTCCTTTCCTATTTAATTTCACAAACATATAAATTAAAATAAATATAATTGATAGTAAAATATTTTTTTGTGATTAAAAGTTGCTAAGACTATCCTTTCCGATTGACCGATAATATCTATCAGATTACCAATATTCGTAATTTACTAGGGGAGACCCCTGCGTGCTCCGCACGCCAACCCCCGTTGGAACCTTCTAAAAACATGTTATGTTTTATTTATAATAAAGGTGTAGGAGGATTAATAAAACCTCTAAACTAAGATGGTAAATCATGTTAAATGTTCAAATCAAATTATTTCGTATATTTTATAACAATAGTTATAATAAAGTTTAAAAGAACCAGTATGTCTCAGGTGTACACTTAATCAAAAACCTAACCAAAAAGTTACTCACTATCAATTACCGTATATTATTAATAAATAGGTCTACTATATGTCTCATTTAATTTTAATTAGGATGTAACATATTTTTTCTTATTTTTTAATTCCTTAACGTAAGTTTTTATTGGTTTGTGTGTGTTGAAACATGTGTTGGTTCAGTATAGGCCTAACTTAAAATATGATTTTGTACTAAAAGCTGGACATCCGAATCAATTATATTATCTGTTATTTAAAAATCATTATTTGCTTCCACGAAAGCAGCTGGATTAGTTTGGTTCTTATTATAAACAGCTGTTTTGTATAGAAATGTTTTTAAATTCGTTCCATGTTAATCTTGTGGGTAAAACCAACACCACCTATAATACAAGGCCTCAGCGCTCAGGCGTGACGTCAGCAAAGGAAGGCCTAGGCTCACGTAGTAAATGCAGCTGTATAGAAATCGTTTGCTTTATTAACAAGCTCAAACTGTAATTTTGTAGTCACAAATTATTTTCAGCCCTAAATTTTGTCTTTATAAAAATAATATATTTATTTCTATTCATATTTATTGATATTAAATTAAAAGAATATTAATATTTATAAAGATTTAATCTTGAAATATGAAATGTAAAAAAAATACGTTTTGCTTTTTTTTTTTTGTTGTAAACAATACCGGTATTTGCTTTTTATGAAAAATATACTAACTTTATAAAACATCCTAAATATTATAGCCTATATGCCCTAATTTAAATTAGTAGCCTTTCAAATTGCATGCTATATTTTTTTTAGAAAAACAAAATACTAATTACAATAGTAGAACTAACATCTCTGTAGGCCTAATTATTAGCCTACAGCTTCAGGTTACTAAGCTTTCTATTATTATGTTCTTTGTCAGACTAAATTTGGTCTGGTTTAGAATCTAACCAGTTGTTTCTAATACACTTTAACAAGTGAACTAAATCAAAAGGTCTATCTTTATCACAAGGATGAGGATACACAATGTTTGTAGATTGGTTCTGGGCGAACATTCTCATTGCTTTACTATTTATGGCATTGTTGTCACTGGTAACACAAAATATTTTGTAGCCTATTTCTTCTAAATTAGCTATAATTGTTGATATGAACTTGAAGAGTATTTAATGAGCTACATTAGACATTGGTGATATATGTATAACTTCTTTAAAACTTGAGTTAATGCAGGTTATCATAAAAACATAAGCGATAGATGCTAAACAAGTATTATTATAAGCTGTACCTAACATTTCCAGCTTTATAATCTAAGTATGGTTTAATGTGAATTTCATCTATTAGTAATACCATGTGTTTTTAATTTTATTTTATGTAGGCTATTTAAAAACTTGTCTTGCATATTTAAGAAAACATTGTCTTTCTTCCAAAGTTGGATCACTTAGAAATTTATTACAAACTGATTTAATGTTTTCATGGTGTGGTAATATAAGAGAAGCTGAATGTTTTAAAAATTTGTAAGCATGAGGACTAATTGTAAAAATGAATAAGGCTAAAATCAAGGACGTGCTACATGAATATCTGTATCTTTCTTTTAAATTGGTATGCAGTTGCAATTGTTCACAAATGAGTAATAATCCTGTATCTTTGTCATCAGTTATATTTAAAAGAATATCTAAAACATGCTTTATGATTTGTGTTTTTATTTCTTTCTTGTGATTGTCAATAGGCCTAATATCATTTTAATCACTTCATGAGCATGCTTATATTTTATTTAATACCTCATAAATCTCATTTATATTGTTTGTAATCAAGGATGTTCTACTTTTATTTTCAGAGCCATACAAAAATAATTCTACTTTCAAATTTTCATTTATTACAATTGCATAGGTCACAATAGGTCTTGGCTTGTATTGTATTTAAATATATTGTTACATTGGTTTTATTTTTAATTTTAACCCAACCTTCAGGAATGTTAAAACATTTTAAAACATTTAGGAACTCCGCATAATTACAATAACTTGGTGTTTCTTTTTATCTTAAATATCCTTGTTTACTCTCTTCTAGGGCTATAAACAACATATTTTGTTCAATTAACTTCTTTTTTCATCGCTGCTCAGTATTTTTAGTATTTTTTGGAGATAGTGGGGACAATTAGGAAATAGGCGAGGAACTGCATTTGTATGAAGGCGAGGACACTTTAAATTTACTGTAACAATTGGCGTAAATTTACGGCGTAAGTTTACTTTACGACCCTACGCTAACCTTTGGCAACAGAAGTGCAAGAATAATTAAAAAAAAATCTAAAAGGTTCTAACCTATGGTATTTAGTCACAGTATGTTTACTTGTATTCAACATTTAACAGTAGAATGTAAAATAATGTCGTTGTCTGAAAAAATATCAGGCTAGGGTCGAATAGTAAAGTAGAATGTAAAACAACGTCGCTGTCTGCAAAAATATTAGGCTAGGGTCGAAAAGTAAATTTAATATTTGACCCTAGCCTAATATTTTTTGCAGACAACTACGTTGTTTTACATTCTACTGTTAAATGTTGAATACAGGTAAATATACAGTGACTAAATACCATAGATTAGAACCTTTTAGGTTTTTTCTATTATTTTTACATTTCTGTTGCCATAGGTTAGCCTAGGGTCGAATAGTAAATTTGCGCCTAACAATTTGTCCTGATTTTAAATCTTGTTCTGTTGTCCAAGTAATATATGCTCGTTGTAATTATAAAATGTAACTCACAAACCTTGGTATATTTTGTCGGTGTAAATGATAAACGGGGAATAGCAGTAATTCATTTATTTAATAGGTTAACTTCTTTTAGGAAACTAAATATGTGGACCTTCTGTCCATTTATATCATTTCCTTTACAACCGGAACACAACACTTATTAGGCATTTTATAGATTATGTTAACACTAAATAAAGCACATAAAACAAATAAAACAAAACAAAGTAACCTCAAAATATCTTGATCTTAACCAACTGTCATGTAAAACAAAGCTTGAGATAAGCTGAGACATCTATCGGATTTATCTGGCGAGAAAATGATGGCCTTCTTATGCTGACGTCACGTCACTGTGACGTCAGAGCCCGTAGGCCTTGTATTATAGGTGGTGTTGGTAAAACCCGACCTTTGAGATTAGCTCACGCCATTAAGGATAAGAATTTTTTACATCTAAAACCTTATTGCAAAACTTTGAAATGAGACGAATTTTTTGACAACTTAAACATTAAATTTGGTCTAGAAATAAGGGAGGAGTTGTGTTCACAAAAATCTGCTTCACGTATCTATATAATAAAAATGAATTGCTGTTTCTTTGAAATCGCATCAATTGAGAACTGCTGGACCAATTTGGAAATTTTTTGTTTTAAAATGTTCGTAATAGTCCGAACTAGGTTTTTATACAAAGAAAAATTTGAAAAGTTTCCCGAAAAAGTTTCAAATTTGGAAAAAACTAAACAGCCTCTTTTGTATGGACTCAAGACCATAGCGCTCAAAAACAGCTGTTCGTATAAAATGCTTAGTATCACATGTTTGTTTACATTCATTACCATAGCAACTTTAGCAAATTTATAATCAGTTTATTATTCTTCAAAACCAATAGCTTTTTAGATTAGATTGACAAAGCAAACACAAACAAAAATCAATAAAACATGCTTAGGCCTACTATATTATAATTCAATTTAAACATCGGTTGTTACATATTATTATAAATAAAACAACTGTTATGGATCAAAAACTGAACATAATTTTAGGTTAGGCCTACAATGAACCAAAACACTTTTATTTGCAACCAATTTCTCTAATTTATAATCGGGTTATTATTCTTCAAAAACCAAAACAGCTTTTTTAGGTTATATTGCCAAACAACACAAGCAAAAATCAACGAAAAATGCTTACTGTATTATAATTCAATTCAAACATCGGTTGTTACATATCTATTTACTTACATATATGCTGTTTAAAATATTGTTTATATAAATTGTT
>JAGFPH010008604.1:23586-38896 GCA_018207615.1 Philaenus spumarius
AACAATACTTTCTCCATATACTACGTATAGGGTGGAGAAAGTAAAAATAAAACTATTTACAAACAACATTAAGGCCAACTTATCTAGGCCTACCTAAACATAATCAGAAGTAATAATCTACACTAGGTTTGTGTACCGTGTTACAGATGATGGGTGAAATCAGCTGTTAAACGAATAGGTAGGCCTATCTCTTCTTTAAATTTGTATAAACAAATTATTGATGATAAAAGGTTGTATTTATGTATAGTTTATAACCTCAAAGCAAATATTATAACGTATATTATATCATTCATTAGTTATATAACTCATATTTTAAAAAAATAACTTCACAAAAAATTATAATGATTGAAGTTGTAAACATAACCCCAAACTATAACCTACACTGGGTTTACATATGATGGGTGAAATCAGCTGTTATATGTTACTCACGTACGTTCGTACGTGCACTCGTACACTCGCTTTTATAGGAGTTGATTAAAACAAAAAATAGCCAAATTAGTCCAGCTATTCTCAAGTGATGCGCTTACCAACGAAGAGCATTTCATTTTTATTATATAGATTATACATTTTAATCGACTGATGTTGTATCTGTTATTTTATTTTATTTTTTGCTATGGTAATTAATGCAAATACATTCAAATAACATGGCTGTGTTAGTTCATCATCCTAGGCCTAACCTAAAATTATTTTCTGTGTTTATTTTTATTTATGTTTTTTCTTATATTTCAATAGATATTCTACTATTCGGGGCGGAGACAAATACAACAAACCAAAGATTATAAAAATTGGTTCAGCCGTTCTTGAGTTATAAGTGGTGTAACAAAACCCGACTTTGTTTTATATATATAGATGAATCCAGGAAAAGCACATCAGTGACGTCAGGGATGGCCCATCTTGCAACTTGCAATGCTTACGAAGTGAACGAGTAGTGATTACAGCTGTTTTATAGCCTCCGGTGAATTTTATACAGGGTGTTTCAAAAAATTCTACCAATACTCCTAGGTATTTTTTCCATTTACCAAAGGCAATTCACAATATCATTATTAAAATGTTTAGAGTCCTAAAATTTAAAACATAATTTATTGGTAACACACAAGATAATCCTAGAACTAACAAAAGTTGTACAATCTTTCGCACAATACAGTTCGCCACAACAATGAAACAATCAAACAATGCTTTGCAGTCTGTGGTTTTACAGCATATCAAACATTATTTCACGAGAAAAAGCGAAGCAGACTGTTTGAATAGTGTGCATTTAATAATATAACAACACAAAATGGGAGCGTGTACTTACGTCCGCGCGTTACAAGTTATACTTCTTTGGTGTGATTAAATAATTAAACTTGAAAATTTTAATTAATAATATTGACTTTCACATACAAAGTATAATATTAATTGTATATTATTACTGGGGGAAACCCCTGCGTGCTCCGCACGCCAACCACGTTGTAACCTTCTATACACGTAATCATGTTATGTTTTCTTTTTATGATAAAGGTGTAGTATTAATAATAACCTAAAAGGTAAGATTATAGCCAATGTCAAATCAAATTATTATAAAAGCAGTTATAATAAAGGCTAGAAGAGCCAGCAATGCTCAGGTCTACACTTCAATAAAAACCTAACCTAAAAGTTATAAATACAAATAATTGCTTCAAAGTTTGAAATCAGCTGTTAATGGAAATATTAGAGCAAACGGCTGGTTTATCTGTTATTTTATTCCATTGGTTCCTATGGTAATGAATGTGGAATTCAAGAAATATGTGTTGGTTCATCAGTTTAGGCCTAACCTAAGAATTTTTCCAACTAAATTTACAAATATTGAAATACAAAATTTGTTGTATACCTCTTTATAATATTAGTAGAGATTTAAAATTAAATCAATATCATCATTGGAAAAAATTACCATCAATATAAACTGTGTCCTCTGCTATAACAACTTCCGGTGGTGACTGAATAGATATATACCTGCGGTTTCGCCCTGTTCGATTTGCACACTTACTCATGATGAGGTGTAGTTGGTAACAGTTTATTGTTCCTTATTAGCGAATTTCTATAGGAAAAATATAAATTTTATATGTATGTAAATGTGCTCGCAATCTAGCGGCCGCATTTTAAGTCTGATTTGGTTCAAATTTGGTACACATGTTGGTTGTCTACGTCGCTTAGACGAGTTCGTTAGCCAAAAACATCCAACAACCGGAAGCACGTTTTTTGACCGGAAGTAACAGATTTTTGAGATATTTTCTACGAGAATTAATGTTCTTCAGAGACTTTTCTACAAAATATAAATGTAGGATGTTATTCTGCACATTTTGTTTTTTTACGCGACCTTATAGCTCGCTTGGTTCCCCCAAAATCGATCAAAACGTAAAATACCATGAAATTACCCGGTTCAAAGCCATTAATTTGGTGGATTTTACCGGGGAGTTGGCGTGCGAAGCACGCAATGCACTGTGTATTGAAAGTACTCCCAATATGCGGAATGGCGTACGAAGCACGCAATGCTTTGTGTATTGAAGATTCTCCCAATATGCGGTTCAGCACCTATTTCACAAATTGTTTTTTGAAACCCTAAAACATAGGCCTATTATAAACTTAATTTTGGAAATTTGCTCAAATCACGTCAGCGGTTCAGATGCGTGGTCTAATTATTTCTGTTTCTGTTTGTTTTTAGCTTGTTGATCTAACCTAAAAAGCTATTGGTTATGAAGAATAATAAACTGATTCTAAATTTACTACGTTTGTTGCTATGATAACGGATGTAAACAAACATCTGTTGCTGAGCTTTTGATCCGAACAGCTGTTTTATCTGATATAGGGCTGGGAGTGAAGCCCAGAATTATCACTAATTTTATGCTTTAAAATATAAAATTTGCAAAATCGTATCTTAGTGAGCGTCTGTGGCCCTGTAAGAAATGCATTCAGTCAGGATAAAGCCGCTTACATATAGATTATATGCTAAAAGTTTATTCTAATTAATTATTGTAATTTGAAGTGTTTCGCGTTTTGTAGAGTTTTTAAATTTTCTAGTTTTGGGAGTTTTTCTGACTTGTTTTTAGTTTTTCGAGTTGTTTAGTTACTTGGGGTTTTATCGGGTTTTTTTTTAAACAATAGAACGACATCCACAGTAAACTACAGGAAAACTCCAACTATCGAACTCCAACTATCCGAATCGCTTTCAGAATTTCAGAAAAATAAATTAAGACGGGAACGTACTGCGATTCGCAAAATATTTATTCCGTCTACGCGCGCTATTGTCCTTCCCTCCGCGAAGCTAGTGTAGGCGCCAGATGTCACACGGATTAATACAGTCAAACAGTTAACTTTGACCGATATGTTCAGCAACCAATGACATTAATTTATGTACAGTACATACGCTTAAGGGTCTGCTGTAGTGGCGGCCATCTTGGATTTTTACCCCATAAGAACAATGTTAAATTTCAAACCATTTATTTCGTTTATTTTTTATCATAAAATTGTTTGCAAGGTCTCGTTTTAAGCACAATTACAATACGCACCCGTTTTGCATTTTAGATTTTTTTTAATGCTTTTCTTTTGTTATGTAATTGACGTTTTGTAAGTACAAAGTTTGAATTGTTTTCCTAACACTATAAAAAATTAATAATGAAAGTAATTTGCAAGCCGGATCCGAAATTTTATAAAAAATATTCAGTTTTTTTTAACACTCAATTACAAAAGATGGATTTATAAAATGGTTTGAAATAAGGCAATGTCAAAGCGCTCAGCTGCAAGAAATTGCACTGTTTAGATACGGCTATAGAGAGAAGCGCTTGCGTTTCCGGTTGCTTCTCGTTTACTGGAGCAGACCCTTAACATGTAAAAGTGTATATACGACCGTATTAGTAAGTGCGGTTAGTTTACTCTAGTCGCGTAAACGCGAAGCCAGTCCCGAAAAGGTTAAAACAGACCATTTTTTCGGAAAAAAATCCAATTATACGAATTTTCGATTATCCGAATGGGATCCGGCCCCAATTGATTCGGATTACTGAAGTTCTACTGTATTGTGCAACACAACATGATATATTTCAAAATGTGCGCACTCGTGTGAACTATGATATCACCCTGTGCGCGTGAATCGTACAAATTCAATCTCGTCCATAGCGTGCCAGAAGAAGTATAACTTCAAAATAAACGGTACCAGGAACTGGCACATACTTTCTCACAAACATATTTAAATTATTAAACAGATTCACGGTGACTTGTAGGGTGGGGTAAGAGAGGTGATTTTGTATTAAAGTTGTTTTCGCATAAAAATCCATAAAATAACCGAAAAACCAACTTTTCTCAAAAACGGCTAAAACGATTTTGATTAAAATTTTACAGTTTATAGTACTTTAGGTCCCTAATAAACTATAAAATTTTAATCAAAATCATTAGAGCCGTTTTTGAGAAAAGTTGATTTTTCCGTTATTTTAAGGGTTTTTATGGGAAAGTTACCCTTAAAAATAAATAATTCACAAAAATGAAAAAACACCTGGAGATACCGTGGATTAGTACCTCCATACCAAATTTCATCAAAATCGGACGACTGGTTTAGGCTCTAGGTCTGATAACATCCACACAGACACACAGACACACAGACACACATACAGACACACACACAGACATCACTACGAAAACCACTTTTTTAGGTTCAGGGGGGCCCAAAACGGATATTTCCACCAAAAACTCAAACTCGAAAATTTTGATGAATACAATACTTTCTCCATATACTATGGTATAGGGGGAGAAAGTAAAATAATTAGTTTACAACATATTTTTATTTACATGGTAATTGTACCTCAAACATTTCCAAGGCTGTATGCCCCTAACTCCGTTAACTACAGTGCCACCTAAATTTATTTTATTTTATACCAACGATAACCTAATTCCAAATGTCTCATTTATTCGTTTTTTGATATTTTTGATATTATACATAATCCGTATCATTAGTGAATTCTATAAAAGTTATCTCTGTGTATTCTTAAAGTTAATTTGAAAACTCTTCTCTTTGGAAAACAGAATAAAAATAACTATAAATACCTACAACCCGGAATTAAACATTACATATCAATAAAACGCTGATCATAATTTTAACACAGCATTTTTACTTTTACCATAGATCATGAATAATAAATAGATCTTGCATCCATACGGGGGTTGTGTGCCGGAAAAAAGGTGTTCGCGAAAATAGTACATGATCGCGCCGCGAGGTAGCGCTAGGGAGAAAGCATTGTAAGCATTGGTGTTTCCAACCAGCTTCCTTCGTTTCCCCAATAGATAGCGCCAAAAAAGTCGAATTTCCAGTGGAACAAAATATTGCATTGGATCGGAGTTCTATTAGGTTATCCAAATACAATGCTTTTACTAACATAATAATCGTTTATTCTATCTGGGATAACACAATAATTGAGGGGTTGATAGCAAAAACCGTACAAGTCCAAAAAATCATAAATTGAGATTATTGCACTATATTGTTTATTATAATCAGGGGTATATGTAGATATAACATATTCTTCTAAAAGGTGACAAAAAATGAGGGTTGAAAATTTATGGTTTCTGTAAAAACCGGATAAGTCTATTATGTTTGCAGCAAAACGGAACATGGACTTGTCTTGTTCTTACTAAGTACATGAAAGCGTCACGATCAGCGCTAGTGTATTTGTATACAGATTTGTATTGTGTTTATAACATATTTAGTATTGTATTATTACTATGTTGTATCTTGCAATTGGCTATACTTATTGTAATTCATAAACACTCCTGGCGTTAATATGTATAATTTGTGAAATCCTATACTCTAATACGAGCAATGTCTGTTTGTTTGTTTGTTTGTTGGTTTGTTTGTGTGTTTGTACGAGCAATCTCGAGATCCAGGGGAAGGATTTTGCTGAAACTTTGGGATTAGAGGCTTTTGGGATTAAAAAATCGATTGGTGAAAACCACTACCTCAGGAAAACTCGTATTTTTCTGAAAAACTCATTTGAAAATTGAAAATTTTTAACATTGGGGTTATGTAATTTAAAATCAATAGGATACATATGACAAACATCAGCTGTTTCCTATAATATTTCCATCAGCTGTCTCCTATAAATTTTTTTTTTTTTTGTCTTAAAGGTTATAATTGTTTTAAGCTTGAAATCAGCTGACCCGTGCTAATATTTCCCGAGTTATGAGTAGGCCTACAAAACAGTACTTACCTGATTTGTATTTACATACATTTTCCTATAAAAAAAAACACAATTAACAAAAATACCGAGTAATGCTCGGTCGCCCAGGTACTGTTTAGTTAAATCGATCGGAACATTTTTTCAGTCTATAGAGGACAAGAAACATTAATTTGTATATAGAGAGAGATAAGGTACGTAACTAAATTACCACATTTTAAAATTTAATTATCCAATTCGGTTAAATGTTTGAGGTGTGTACAGAACGTAAAGAAAGGGACGTGCAGGCTATTATGTTATTATCCGTATGATAATATTCTCATTAGGCCTATATAAAATCTTAACTAATAATGAAAAGTCATTACCGTAGCGAAGCAATAAGGGTGCACTGCTAGTTTTATTTATGTATATTGCCAATTATTCCATTTTTATTTTTTATTTTAATAGCTAAGTTATTCCAATTCGTAAACTCCAATACTTTTACTCCAATTTACTCCAATTATACAAAAAACGAATATTTTTGTTTTCTTTGGTAAATGTTTGAGGTGTGTACAGAACGTAATGAAAAACGCGTGTAGGCTATATATTATGTTTTTATGCGTATGATAATATTCTCATTAGGCTCATATGAAATCTTAATAATTAAGGGGGCGCTTACCCTGTCCGCCATATTGAATCTGATTCCCATAACAGCAATGCTACAGAATACGTCATTTTTTCCCGTTAATTCGTGGAATAAATTTAAAAATTAGGTTTTTGAAGCACTGTCATAATATGCAGATGTTAATTGCAGAATACATTTTCAAAAACCGTTTTATTGTTTTCATAAACGAATGATGTAAACTTTATTAATTTTTTACTCAGTTGCAAAAAGAGATATTGCAAAAAAAGACCTTAGCAATCAACACCCACAATATATTTTACTTTAAGGAAAAAAATAAAGCTTTCGTTTTTTGACGAAAATAACACAAAAATATGCTTACAAGTGAAGGTATGGGTAGTTTATGTAGGGAGCAAAGCACGGGTGCACTGCTAGCTTCATTTATTTATATTGCCAATTTTTCTATTTTTATATTTTGTACTTTGATAGTTAAGTTATTCCAATTCGTGCAAATTACAAAGAATATTTTAGTTTTCTTTGGTAAATTTACGTGTGTCGTAAATTTAGGCAAATAAAACTGATTACATTCATTTGCAGACTTACACCCCATCTAGATGAGTTTTACAGTAACTAAGTTCGTCATTTTACTGACTAAATGCAGTACTTGTAGAGAGGTTATAGCGTTAACCGTATGGCGTAGCTGAATTTAAAAAGAAGATATTTTATGTTTTGCCCAATGATGTAGATAACGAGGGATCCAAGGGATCTGAACCCCTCCAAAAAATAAACAAAAACTTAATTAATTAACAATTTAAAATATATTATGCAATCTACAATTATTTAATTAGTGATTTAGTCTGCTAGAATGAAACTAATTAGATAATTAAACAATAACGAAATAAGTAAATTATTTTCACTCACTGCATTATTATTAAATATTTAAATCGCCAGTGTGTTAAGATTGTTTCTGTTCGGTTGCGATCGGCTTTTTTATTTCGTAGATACATAGGACTCGCTTGTTGCTGTAACGTTTAAACTTAAAACTAGGGATGGGCGCTCCAATTTAAAAAAAATATTCGTCTTTAATGCTCGAACTCAACGGCGTAGATAAAAAATTTTGTGAAATTGTCGGTTTCCGAGGACTTTCTTCAGATAAAAATAATTTGACCACGAATAAATTGTATTCTTTTTAAGTGTTCAGTCAGTGAATGGTATTTGGCATTTATATATAAAATACACTAAATAATAAAAGCACTATTGTCATAATAACAAAAGATCTGAAATTGGTGGGATTAAAGTTAGTAAAAAACGATTTCTTCAAAACTAACGAACATATTGGAATGCAATTTGGTATGTAGCTCCCTCTAGGGTCATTGGTGCTCACTAAGAAATGGTATGAAAAATTTCGAAATTTTAGGGGGGGTTTGGGGGGATCAAAGTTATTAAAAAACGATTTCTTCAAAACTACCGAACGGATTGGAATGAAATTTGGTATGTAGCTTCCTCTAGGGCCATAGGTGCTCACTAAGAAAGGGTATGAAAAATTTCGAAATTTTAGGGGGGTTTGGGGGGATCAAAGTTAGTAAAAAACGATTTCTTCAGAACTACCGAACAGATTGGAATGAAATTTGGTATGTAGCTCCCTCAAGGGCTATAGGTGCTCACTAAGAAAGGGTATGAAAAATTTCGAAATTTTAGGAGGGGTTTGGGGGGGGATCAAAGTTACTAAAATCATAATTTCAGATCTTTTATCATTATGACAATAGTGCTTTTATTATTTAAGATCTATATATATAAAAGCCAAATACCACTCACTGACTGAACACTTAGAAAGAATACAATTACGTTAAAAAGACTAAAAATACCAACCACCACGGGCAACGCCGTACGGGTCAGCTAGTCTATATATCACGGTAACTAGAACTACTCGGTTTGTGTCACGAGACAGCTGCGCAGTAACTCTGAGCTCAGATGACGTCACAGACACCGTCTCATGCTTCCCGCCTAGCAGAAGCAGATTGACTTGCACTAACTATTTACGCAAACAACGATTTGCTGGGTTCGTTATGTGTCATTTTTACACAAATGTGTGCGTGATGTGTTGTATAGTTTTCTTCTAAACAGTGTATATAATATTTTAAGTTTATATGCTTTCAAGAACAGTGTCAAAGGCTAAAGAGTACGTTTTTCCGGGAAATGACCATTTTGTAGAATTTTTGCTAACGGTTAACAATGGTTTTGTTGTACTTAATTCGAAAATTCCTCTCTACCCGACAAATAAAATGAAAAGTGCATACTGGACTAAGTTTACAGGACCAAAATTTGGTTTTAAACAAACTCTATGATCTGTGCTCGTCTATGCGTGTGCTTGGATAGTCGGACTTGCTCCCTTTCCAAAAGGGTTGCATGATATCAATTCGTAGCTTACAAGGTTTATTTGAAAATTTGCAACATGAAGGATATAAATACTTATTGTCGGCCAAATGTAACCAGGATGTCTTAGAATCATATTTTTCGTTGTTGAGAGGTTTATGACGTTTTTACGATCATCCTCTACCAGTAACAGTGACTCAAAGAATAAAATCTCTGTTACTTAGCCACGATGCCTCTGATGCCACTGAAATTGTAACAGTGGGAAACAGTACGATACGTTAAGTGTTGACGTTCTGAGCACTACTAACTGCATTGTCCCTGACAATGAATTAACTTTAACTTCAGAAAATAATGGGTTTGGGAGTTTCGAGGCTGAAGATGAAGAGTTAAACACAATTGTTGACTCGTTGGTACAAGAACTGTGTGAAATTGGCTATGGAAACAATCAGCCTAAAGAAAACATAGATTTGATCAAAGTGTTAGAAGGATACGTGACGTATCGCGTTATCAAAAAAGGGATAAATACAACTTTTAACTATGGAAAAAAAACTCGACTCTGCAATATGAAAAACATTGACTGGCTCTCGGTTTTATCTAGAGGTGGACTTATGAATCCTTCTTCAGAATGGGTAGATTTTGTTGGGAAGTTTGAACAAGAGTTTATTCGTTTTCATGGCAACGGTTTAAACAGTTGTCCTAATGTAATGAAGGAACTAACAGATATTCTTAAAGCAAAGTTTAGTTCCATCGATGAATTTGCTATAAGTTGTTTTGTTCGTACAAAATTATTCATTAGAATGAAACAACTCAATAATAAGAAATCACTGAAAAGACCACAAGTCAAGTGCATAGAGTCGAACCATTCACGAAAGAAGACAAAAAAACTACGAAAACTGCAGAACTGAGAAAACGATAATTAACAAAGGTTAGTCATGTTTACTCATTATCTGCTTTTATAACTTATTTATGACAAACCAAACATTTATTATAAAATAAATTTAAACAAGAATTACAGGCACAGTACCTGTTTTGTTGTATTTACTATTTTGTTATGCTATTGTTATCACTTAATATTTGACCTTGAATATTTCCATTTTAGGTTTATTAATTGGGTTTAGGTCATTCATAATATTAATTTCAAACAAATCAAAAAAGTTTTCCTTAAATTTTTGTTTATGCAAGAACATTTTTTTATAATGAATAACTATGAATTTACTGTGGATAAAAAAGGATTTACTATACAAAAATTGCACCTCAAGATTCCCTAGAGTGTATATTTAATCCCATGAAAGATTGTATATTTTCCGTTCACCCAATAGCCGTGTAGGGTGATGTTTTTAAGAAGCTTGTCACTGGCGAAATCGAATCGCTGTAGAGATGCCGGGCGCTTCGGTGTCCGTGACGTCATAGCCACCAACGATCTGCGCGTGACACATACCTTCTTGTTCTAGTTACCGTGCTATATATATAAACCAAATACCACTCACTGTTTGACTTACTCACTCATCACGATTTCTCAAAAACTACCGAACGGATTGCAATGAAATTTGGTATGCAGCTTCCTCTAGAGCCCTAGGTGTTCGCTAAGTAAGGTTTTCCAAAAATTAGAATTTTCAGGGGGTTTTGGAAGCCTAACCTAAAAACACAGCTTCTCAGTCGTTTTGACAATACAGCTGATTTGTAAATTGAAAATTTTACTTGTAAAACTAATCTATATAATAAAAATGTATTGCCGTTCCTTTGTAAGCGCATCACTTGAGAACGGCTTAACCAATTTTGTTTTAAAATGTTTCTAATAGTCTAAACTAGGTTTTTATATAAAGAAACATTTGAAAAGATTCCCGAAAAAGTTTCAAACTTGGAAAAACTAAACAGCCTCTTTTGTATGGACGCAAGACCATAGTACACAAAAACCGCTGTTCGTATAAAAAGTTTAGCAACACATGTTTACCATAGCAACTTTACTTAGCATTTATAATCAGTTTATTATTCTTCAAAACCAACAGCTTTTTAGGTTAGATTGACCAACTTAAAGTAAACAAAAACAAAAATCAACTAAAAATGCTTACTATATTTTAATTCAATTCAAACATTGGTTGTTACATATTATATATAAACGGCTGATTTGGATCAAAAACTGAACATAATTTTAGGTTAGGCCTACAATGAACCAAAACACGTTTGTTTGCAACCAATTTGGCTAATTTAGAATCAGGTTTTTTACAATTCTTCACAACTATCAGTTTTTTTTTTTTTAGATTAGGTAAAAGCAAACAAAAGGTTTACTGTATTATCTAAAAAGGTTTACAAACTATAAATCGAAATTTGTGTAGTATATAAAAACCATTTTGCTATTCGATTACTTAAGTCAATGTAATGAAATGGAATAACTACCCCTTAAAGTAAATCAAGCAATAGCGAAGCATTGCTGGGTTCACTAGTGTTATTATAAATCCTTTTTCATTGTGAACCAGAAATTACTTGTAATTGAAGTTTTAAACTTGTAAGTTTTTCAAATCACCATTTTGTATTTGCATGAGATCAGCACCCCCAGTTTTTGAAATTTTTAACAAAACATACTTTCATCTCTTCTCGAGATAGGGTCAAAGTTGTTATTTTCGCACCACCTATTAAATTTCATTTCCAGATGAACAAGTCCCTAAGATAGAACAACCCGAACCCGGGCTAGGATCCGTCGCCTTCGAAGAATCTCAGCCAGGACCCTCTAAACGACAATGCCTAACATAGTAATGTAATATACATAATTCTTAATATGTAATATATAAAACAATATAATAATATGTAATAATTTTTCAAGATTTTCTTTGTAATCTCAACTTTGTGTAACTAAATTTGTAAAATTTCGGACTTCATGTAACTTGAACATTATTATATTTCATTTTTGAAAAAATTATTTGTTCTTTCACATATACGATCTTAATGAGGTATAAGCAGAGAAAAAGAAGGAATCCACTTATTGACAACGTCAAATATTATGTTAAATTAAAGTTTTAGAGTGGAAATGTGGGTTTTGGGGGAGACAGGCGAAATACGCCAATTTTGAATTAGCGCTTGAGCCCGAACGGTTCCTCGGAGAAAATTACTTATGGAATTAAATTTGTAGTAAATTTTATGTGCATTCTTTTTTAGTGAGAAGGTTATTTACGAAAAGTTTATAGTTTTCAAGTTAAAAGTAAAAAAACCGCCAAAACTCATGATTTTTGACATGTTTTTGCACTTTTTTCAATGATGCGTCACGAAATTTTGTAGGCAAACCTCAGATTCGGATTCAGCACCCCAAAAAAACATAAATATATAATGGAAGAAACCAAAACTACCCCAAAACTTTCTTGCGAAAAACACAATTTGACTGGGCTATATTACTGCAGTTCCTTGCTACTTGCCAACAAGTTAATCCAGTAAAAAATTTGAAGTGGAAAGTTTTTGTGTAGTTCTTTTTATGTTGTGTGGCTTACTCTTTATCTTTTTGGGGTGTTGAACACGAATCTGAAGTTGCCCAATACAAATTATTCAGCAAATATTAGAAATCACACAAAAAAACACAATTTTTTTTTTGCTGCAGAGTCTTATCAGATTTTTTCAAAATATAGGATAATGTTTATAGTATAAAATGCTTATTTTTCGTGCTATGAAAAAAGTCACAAACAATATCGTTTTATCATTTTCCAAAAATTACTGATTTTTGACGATTATTTAACTCTGGAAATTGTCTTGTCTTTATTTTAATATATATGATCACTTTTACCTAAAACGCATAAGCTAATTTCAATTTATAAGCCGAAACTAAAAACACTAGTGATTTTTAGTGGTTTTATGTTGATTTCTCATATTTGCCGGAACAATTTTCTTGTACTCAATTTAAAATTCGTGTTCAGCAACCCAAAAAACATAAATTAAGCCACTAAAAACAATTACACCAAAACTTTCCAATTCTAGCCCTTTTTGAAGACCATTTTGATCGACTAAGAAGGCTACCCCGTTCCTGAGAGCATAATCGTCGAAGTGTAGAAGATAAAATTAAAATTATATCAAAAGTTATTCACGTTGTTTTTGTTGATTTGTTATGGTGGCCGAATCGATTATTTGTTTTAACGGAATCATGATTTGTTATATTGTATTGTTTTAGGCTACAACTGAACTTTTATCACTTTTTTTTACTTCGTAACATTTTTTTCAAACCTAACTCATTAAGAGCCACATATAACTAAAAAATGTGTAAAATAAGCTATTTAAGCAGCTCTATATTAAACACAATAAGATATTACACACATGAAATATTACAGACTTCATTTTTTACTTTCTCCACCCTATACGTAGTATATGGAGAAAGTATTGTTTTCGTAAAAATGTTCGAATTTGAATTTTCAGTTGAATTATCTGTTTTGGTGCTCCCAGAACCCCAAAAAATTGTTTAGTGCAATTATCTGTGTTGGTGCTCCCTGAACCCAAAAATATTTTTAGTGGAATTTTTTGTTTTGGTGCTCCCTGAACCCAAAAAAGTGTTTTCAACGTGGTGTCTGTCTGTCAGTGTGTCAGTATGTGTACACGACCAGAGGGGACACTATTGGTCCGATTTTCATGAAATTTGGTATGTAGGTACTAAACCCTAATATCTCCAGGCGTTTTTTTCATTTTTTGGAATTTTTAATTTTTAAGGGTAATTTACCCCTAAAAACTCATAAAAAACGACAAAAATGCAAATTTCTCAAAAACGGCTCTAACGATTTTGATCAAATTTTCAGTATTTATAGTGCTTAAGATGCCAAACAAAATGACACCACCCGCTTTTATCAAAACTTCGGCGTTTCATAATTATGGGGAAATGTTAAAAAATAAACACGTTTATGTTGTCAATCTAGCATCACGGCGACGGCCGCACGGGGTAGCACAACGGTAGCGAGGACGGCCAGTAATTCAAAGGTCGCGCGATCGAATCCCGCCTGGGACAATACATTTTTTATACGATTGACGTAGGTAGAATATTATTTTTTTGTTTTGTTCTAAAAAGTAGTAAATAAAATGATTAAAAACAATATTATTTTGACTACAGTAAGTTGGGAGAAAGTTTGTGTCAGTTAACTGATACCGTTTATTTTTTAAATTGTGTATGTCTGATGTGTATCTTTGTAATCAGCCTGTGACTTTTCACGGGGGCTTACTAGTAATCTATATAATAAAAATGAAATGCTCTTCGTTGGTAAGCTCATCACTTGAGAATAGCTAGACTAATTTGGCTAATTTTTGTTTTAAAATGTTCGTAATGGTCCGAATTAAGTTTTTATAAAAACAAAAATTCCCAGAAAGTCTTCAAATTCGAGAAAAACTGACCTTAACTCACGAAACAGCTGTTCTAATAAAATGCTTAGTAACACGTTTCTTTAAATTCATTACCATAGGAGCTTTAATCAGCATTTTATAATCAGTTTATTATTCTTCAAAACCAACTGCTTTTTTAGGTTAGATTGACCAAATTAAAACAAACAAAAACAAATAAACTAAAAATGCTTACTATATTTTAATTCAATTCAAACATTGGTCGTTACATATTATATAGCAAACAACTGATTTGGATCAAAAACTGAAGATAATTTTAGCTTAGGCCTACACAATGAACCAAAACACGTTTATTTGCAACCAATTGAGTTAATTTAGAAGCAGGTTTTTTACAATTCTTCACAGCTATCAGTTTCTTAGATTAGGTAAAAGCAAACAAAAGATTCACTGTATTATCTATAAAGGTTACAAACTATAAATCTAAATTTGTGCAGTATATTCTCAAGTGGCATAAAAACCATTTTGCAATTCGAATACTGACTTAAGTCAATGTAATGAAATGGAATAACTACCCTTTAAATGAAATCAAGCAATAGCGAAGCATTGCGGGTCCACTAGTTTTAAATATTTGTCGGGATATTTTAGTTTACGGATATTTCTAGTGTATTTAATTAGTGTTGTACAGTGTACAAATGTTACAAAGTGGATAGGTTGGCAACACTTCTCGTTACTAAAAACGTCGATGCTACGGTATCAACAGGGAAGCTTATTAGCGAATGTTCTTAGGAAAGAAGAGCTATTGTATTGACTCTTATGGTGAGACCTAAGGACGGGAGTGGTCAATTTGTCTTGACTCTTATGGGGAGACGTA
>JAGFPH010008604.1:38906-54182 GCA_018207615.1 Philaenus spumarius
ATTTGTCTTGACTCTTATGGGGAGACGTAAGGACGGGAGTGGTCAATGAGCACCGATCGTGGTCCCCAGAACACATTTTGTGGTGCTATTACAAATAATTATATGTATATGTATACGTCAGATTTGGTACACGCGTTGGTTTTCCAAGTCGCTCGGACGGGTTCAATTCAAAAACAGAAAGCACTATTTTGAGCAGAAGTAAATTTTTTTCATATTTGTCTAGAATGAAACTTTTTTCTGGGTTTATCAAAAAATAAATGGTACCAGGAACTGGCACATACTTTCTCACAAATATATTTAAATTATTAGACAGATTCACTGTGGCTTCATAACTGTAGGTGGGGTAGGAGAGGTGATATTAAAGTAGGAGATTAACTAATAAATATTATTATTATTAGCTGGAGAGAAAACTATTCCATCGATTTCGAACAAATTTGCACCTAACGTCAGTTAGGCCTGTGTATATGCACGAAAAAAGGTTTTGAAAAATTTGGTAAAAACAACCCCCTTTTCGGCCAAAAAAAACCCCACAAATCGTTTATTATCATTATTATTAGCTAAACGAAAATGTTTAGAAAGATGCGTTTTTTTTGCATATGGTAGGGTACATTAAGGGCTACAAATAAGCCAAATTTTATCAAAATCGTTAAAGCCGTTTTTTTTATAAAAAAAATAATAACTGGTTTTTTAAGGGTTTCTTGGCCTAAAAGGGGGTTGTTTTTCAAAAACACTTTTTCGTGCATCTATGCAGGCCTAATTGACATTTTGCATTGCATGATTATGGTCCGAGTCACAGATAATTAATATTAATTATTTACCTTAAGTCCGTCTTGTGACTCCTTGTCGTTTAGTTTAAGACGACATGTTTCGGAGCCGTAACTCCATCATCTGGTCATCCCTCTGGTGAGTTCGTCGAACATTAAAAACATTAAAATTTTATAAACACACACATTTACACACGCACACTAACACACAAACACAGTTCGTCACACGAATAAATACAAGAAATAAGCCGCATCTCAACGTCCGGTCAGTATAATGCAGTGCAGCCTACTGATCGCTATCTCTGTATGTTTTATACAAATGGTTGATAGCCGTGTCGTACAAATAGTGGGAGTTGAACGTAAGTTTGTCGTTTAATACGTCATCTGGTTTTATTTTGAATGTTTTATATATTTCAAACTCCTCTATAGCATTCATTATTCTTCCTTTTGTACACGTGTATAAGGCTTCTACTGTTGAGTTGAAGTCTCCCGGCTTATGATCCGATTCAATGAGGTGACGTGCATAATTTGACCTATTGATAACAGAGCTCTTGTTAGGGAGATGTTCTTTATAACGTTACTTAAACGTTCTCCCTGTTTGACCGATATAATGTTTGTCACAATCTTGGCAATTAATTCTGTGTACTCCGGACCTTTCCTCTATTGGGGGTGATAATTTTTGGTTTTAACGAAGCATATAAGTTATTATTAGTACGGAATGATATGGTTATATTATGTTTCTTGGAAACGTTTTGTAAGACATTTGGTAAATATTTAGTATATTCTGAAGAAATATAGCTGTTTTTTATGGTGATGATGGAGTTACGGCTCCGAAACATGTCGTCTTAAACTAAACGACAAGGAGTCACAAGACGGACTTAAGGTAAATAATTAGTACTAATTGACATGTTTGGTGAACATTTGTTCGAAATCGATCGAATAGTTTTCTCTCTAGCTTTGTATACATACAAACGACAGACATACATTTTGTAAAACACAATTTTGGACTCAGGGGGTCCAAAAACGGATATTTCCACAAAAATATCAACATCGATATTTTTGCGATCACTATACTTTCTCTATACTATAGTATAGTGAGAAGGTAAACATAACATAGGAGATTATTCTGCACATTTTGTTTTTTCCATTAAGCAAGCTTCTGGTTCTCTTAACATCGTGAAATGCCATACAAGTTTCATAAAAATCGAGCTTGTCTGCTGCGAGCGAAGCGAAGCAGGACATAATTAGAGGGCGCAAAGTCGGGATGCAAACGCGCAAAGCGGATCGAAGCAGCGCTTGATCCAGGGTGAAGGCTGAGGAGCAAACAAATTCTACTGTTATATTTCGTACATAGAGGCAGCTATTCAGCGCCTTCGTGAGTCGATAAATTTCCCAAATAGTTGAAACCTTAAAACATGTAAATTTAATTTTGGAAATTCGTCCCACGTCAGCGGTTCAGGAGCGTGACGAATTATTTTTAAACTTACTTCGGTTCGAGCCATTGATTCCCCTACTGAGACTCAACTTTATTCTGACTGATGTTAAACTTTTAAGTTTTAAACTGTCTACGTAGTTTTGCTTCGTGCAGCTTATCTTTATTTCTCGTTTAGTTTATTACATTAAGTCGGTTTTGTTTCAAACAAACATTGTTTTTGTCTTAGAAACATACACGGCGGGATACCGAAATTAAAGTTGCACGCTGAAGGTAAATGCAAATTAATTTTGTAGAAAAACAAGAGTTTAAAATAAGTTCGAGTGTTGCTGGTTTAGCGTTCCTCGGTGTTTTCGTTACATTATAACCACTGAAGAGGCAAACATTCAACGTAAACAACGGGTAATTGATGCTCTGCAAACTCTATCAATATTTGTTTCCAAATATTGCAAACCAAACAGACTGAATTGAAAAGTGTTGTTTCATGCTTTTATGTAAACGTATAGCTCTACAAAATAACACACTAAAAGGTCGAATAAAAGAGTTTTACTTGTTTTTATGAAATACTTTAGAACGGAATATTCAGTATCAATATTTTATTAGGTTCGCACATATTTTGTACTTAGAAACGCGTACACGTAAGATGTTAAAATAATATATGAACGGCTTGGATTCTGGTAAAGATAAACGTACGGTACAAAGCACGGTCAACTCCTTTCTACAGAGTGAGCCAAAAGTCAGATGACATGATATGCAGGATGTTTTGAAAATTAATTAACTGTTAATTTTCTTACGGAAAACTTGAAATACGGATTGTTTCAAAATGAATATGGGGGTTTAAGTCTCTTTAGTATTTGTTTCATTTAACTTACAATTATAAATAACTAGCTGACCCGTAGGCCTACGGCATTGCCCGTGGTGGTTGGTATTTTCAGTCTTTTTAACGTAATTGTATTCTTTTTAAGTGTTCAGTCAGTGAGTGGTATTTGGCTTTTATATATGTAGATCTTAAATAATAAAAGCACTATTGTCATAATAATAAAAGATCTGAAATTATGATTTTAGTATTTTTTATCCCCCCTAACCCCTCCTAAAATTTCGAAAGTCTTCATACCCTTTCTTAGTGAGCACCTATGGCCCTAGAGGAAGCTACATACCAAATTTCATTCCAATCCGTTCGGTAGTTTTGAAGAAATCGTGATTTAATAACTTTGATCCCCCCAAACCCTCCTAAAATTTCGAATTTTTTGAAACCCTGTCTTAGCGAGCGCCTATGGCCCTAGAGGAAGCTACATCCCACGTAGCACAAGCATGTCATATTGCCTTGGAAAACACGTTTAGCCGAAACGTCAAGAAACGGTTTTAATGGTACGTCAATATTCCGCCCAAATGTCACAGCGATAAGATAGTTAAAAAGACGTTGCAAAATAGTTAAAGATTAGGTAAAAAGACGTCTAAACCTCGTTGTTGAGGTGCCGTAAATAAATCGTTAGATTCTCGTAATCTTAAGACGTTATATTTTAGCAAAAAACTCGTTGAAAACTAGGAAATATGACGTTACTGTACAATGGTAAAAAGACGTTGTTCTATAACGAGAAATAGACGTTGCTTCATAACGGTAAAAAGGCGTTATTTCAAAACGGCAAATATACGTTCTTCCAAAACGGTAAAAAGACGTGATCCAGAACGGTAAATAGACGTTACACTAAAACGTTAAAATGACGATCCATTAGAATGGTAAAATGACTACTAAAAATACAAAACTATTCCAGTCAATAAAAATAATCTAGATACAAATAATTGAAGAATGATTATCTAAAATGGGAAAGTGTTTTCAAATTTTGTCATATTTTGAAAAAATGATCTGTCAAAATATGATTAACCATGGAAGACATTGCATTTCCCTCATTTATATAATTACATCCCCCAATTAATTGTTGCATATGTTATATTTATTTGCCAAGGAATAATCAACCATTTATAAGTCATTTTACTACCATAAAGAAAGACAATTTTATTTTAATACAACACACTAATTTCATTGATAAAAGAAACATTTAATGTAGGCCTACATCAGTTAGTTTTTATAAAATCTTAATTGATATTGATTTTTTTTAAACTTAGGCCTATACATAATTCAAAATAAATATATACTTACCACTTTTTGCAGTGTATTTATTAAAGTCAGTCTTTAATGTAGATTATCTATGGCCCGGATAAATGTATGGTATTTACATTTAATGTTGCAATCTATACTAATATTATAAAGAGGTAAAGTTTCTCTTTTTGTTTGTTTGTATGTAAGGGGGTAATCTCTGGCACTACTGAACCGATTGAAAAAATAGTTAACACTATCCCTGAGTAACATAGGCTATAGTTCATTTCGATAAAAACCTTTTTTATTTTAATATTTGTAAATTTAATTGGAAAAAATCTAAGGTTAGGCCTAGAATGATAAACCAAACACATGTATTTACATTTATTACCATAGCAACCAATTGAATAAAATAACTAGCTGTTTGCTCCAATATTTCCATTAACAGCTGATTTTAAAATTTGAAGCAATTATTTTTGTATTTCTAGATTTTAGGTTAGGGTTTTAAAGTGTAGACCTGAGCCTTGCTGGTTTCTTTTAACTATTATTACAACTGCTGTTATAAAATATAAGACATAATTTAATTTGAACATTTAACATTATTTACCATCTTAGTTTTGAGGTTATTATTAATCCTACACTTTTATTATAAATAAAACATAACATATGTTTTTAGAAGGTTTCATTCGGGGTTGGCGTGAGGAGCACGCAGGGGTCTCCCCTAGTAAATAAAGTCAAACAAATAAAATTTGACAATACCATAATTAATTAACGTTTAAGATTTCCACAAAATATATATTAATTTTGTATTATATAAATAGGCCTACCTTTGTTTTGCATGATTATTGCTCGCATTACTTTCTTTAGCCACTGTTTAAGCGATGACACACATTTCACCTATTGTTCAGGTATTTATATAACAAATCATTACCATATAACATACCTATTAAAGGTATTTATATAACATATTTGGTTCAGTGAAGCAAACACAAACATATGATGAATTTTGTATTTATTACTTTCTTAAAACTAACATTTTACTTCTTGTTTTATACCCAAATTAAAAAAAAAATAATAAAAACATAAATGTAAAAATTTATGTGCAATAAAAATTATAAAAAGAACAAAAATGAAATGTTATATTTTTTCTGTCTCATTTATCAAAGGAAGAACATGAATAAAAACTTGGATCAGCACATAAAGAAATAAGTTACTATGCCTCCGAATTAGCATTAAAGGAACATGGGAATACAAAATAAATTATTAAAGCTACATTTTATAAAACATATTTTATTACAATAGACATATTTTATTACCTTCAATATTTTTTTATTGAAGGTGAAGATCTCATATTTCTGTAAATGTAAAAAACAACATAGGGCATAATAGATGCTCCAAATAGACATGACTTTAAGCTGAAAAAAAATATATAGTGGTAGTCATAATTTTTAAGAAACTTATTATTACAAACTGCTTCCAAATGTACATTCTATCTAATGAATACAGTTAAACTAAAGAATAAATAAATTATGGCACGATACTTAAGTTTCTTATACGATACTTGCTGTGTTATTATTGAGATACAAATTTGTAGTTATACAATTAGTATGTGTTTCTTTAGAATTTGTTATTTGCAATTACGAAAATATCACATATTTTATATCCTTGCTAGTTTTTGTAAAATAAGACATTACATTTCAAGAAAACTATGTTTTGACTTTGCCATAGGAGAATGCCTCCTCTTCTTTTCTTATTATTTCACTTTCAGGTTTTTGGTGTGGCATATTACAATTTATTTTAAACCGTTTGAAATGAAAATATTGAAATTAATTCGATAACTTAATGTTTAATTTATTGTGTGTATTTTTTATAATTTAAACTAATTTATTGTTCTTAACATTGTTTACTCAATGTTTACCATATAAAAAAGTGTTTTATATTTAAATGTAGGTAAAATTACGACTATGAATGAAACAATCTTAGGTCCTGAGTTGACAAATTGAGTATAAAATAGACAAACAGTCCAATATAGATAGTCAATAAAGATTTACTGTGAAAATTCTTGAACATTAAATGTTTCAACTAAAAACAATTGTACGTTTTCTTTTGCTGATTAAGTACCCGTAATGGAGCATATTTTAGCCAATATTTCATAACTTCTTCTATTTTGAGCTGGGTCATAATATCTTTATTTTTCATAGCCTTTGTACGAAAACTGTAACAGAAATATGCAATAATATTTATATTAGTAAAAGGTAAAATAAATGATAGATATAACAATCAAGAAATGCTGCAGAGTAGACTTCAGTTCCTAAAGCTTATTATACACTTACTCAACACAAAGAAATTATTCTAATTCAGGTTCAAAATACCACTCGTAAATAAAAAAATAAATCCTTGATTATAGCTCTATACAAAAACTTGCCTGTAAACAAAAGCAGGAAATAATATTAAAAAAACACTTTTAAACTATACATATTATTTTGTTTACTGTAGCCTACTAAACCCATACTAAACTTTTTTTCAAGACTGAAAACAATATGATTTTTATAAATATGATTTAAACATTGGTTTGAATAAATTCATCTAAATGACATATTTTTGGGATATTAAAATGAGTAGAGCCAATAGGATATTTTCTAAGGGGGGGGGGCTAGACCAGGGGTATGGGATCAAGCATACCCTCCCCTTCTTCGACTAAAGGAGTCCGTCCGGGGAAATTTATGAACCCCCCAAAAAATGTTTAAAATTTGGGAAGTCAATTTGGCTGTTCAGGCGAAATATTAACCCACACAGCAATGAGTCTGTACCTTTACTCCGTCAATAAAAATACACAAAGCTACACCGCGCCTAGAGACCCCACTAAGTAGTGACCAGCAGCTAATGCTTAAACTCTTGTAAAAAATTAAATAAGTATATTTATAATCAAATGGTGCATAACATTTAAAACATATTCTAGTGCTAAACCATTTTTATGTAATACTACTTTTAAATAAATCTCTTACAAGAAAAATAATTTACTATAATTAATAATATACATATTTTCCTTAACGTATTGGAGCTTTCTACTTATGGGTATGGGCGTCATGATACAGTCCAACTGCTGTGTAACCCAATAAACCATTTTATGATAGTATTTGAGGAAGCAAATTTTGTATTCAGTCAGAAATTGTTTTTTTTTTTATTTAAAGTTTTTCATAATAAGTAGGTAAGTTTAATTTTATGTTTATTTTGTAAATTAAACTTATTCATAATCAGTAGGTAAGTTTAATTTTACGTTTATTTTGTAAATTAGGTTGTACATTAAGCACTTTAGTTATTTTGTACTTTAGTTATTTTTTGTTTGTATCGTAGCCCTACCCATTTAGGCCTACCGCATCGAATGTAACTTTTAAAGATCTTTTAAGCATTCTTCCGTAAGTGATATAGATCCTTAGGTTTCATCTTGGAATTAGGACTTATAATCATCTATAATTTTATACTTATAAAATTATGAGGTAAAGTTTGTATGATCGTGTCCATATTTGGGTTAATGTACAAAATTACTTAACTATTTGTAAAAAGATTTCACTATTACCTATATAATTTTGACCTTTAAATTACTTCTTTTATTTCCTGAGAAAAAAAGAGCTTATTTTTAATTGGACAATTTTAGTAATAAATCACAAATTGAAAGTACATATATGACTAAGCTATACACAAATATACCGATTAAAGATTTAATAAAACAATATATATGCCTACACGATTTCATGCCGAGAAATAGATTTTTAATTTTTTTTTAGTTCTATTACCAGAGTGTTTTTAACCTTTAATTGGTCGCGCCACGGTCTATTCGACCGGGCGCTTAGACGTTATGCTCTACCTGTAATGTTTCCCGCTCGAACACAGCCATTTTTTTCACAGCTTCCCCACTCTCATCACCTACAAGCTGCCATATCGATCGTCAGTCTAGCCGCAGTCTTCAACTAGTTCTGTGCGTATTGTCTGGTGCTTGGTCGATATTCCCGTGTGCAACTCTTTGTGAATGTCGAAAACACGGTCTGTTTAACCGTGTGTGACTTGTTCTTCTTGTTAAAATTGTTCATAGTTAATTCAGTGTTGATGTTTTACAATGAATCGTGAAGAAGAAGAGTTTATTAGAAGGTTACTACTTGAAGCCGAGACAGAACTGAATATTTCTGATCGTGAAAGTGATGACGGAAGTGATGATTCCCAAGAGGAAAGCGACCACAATACTGACACGGAGTTGTTGGCCGATGAGGAAGAACCACCTGTGTCTGTCCCTATATATGATGTTACCAGAAACACAAATTACATTCTAGGAAGAAACCAAGCCACCAAATGGTATTTATGCAATCCACCTCAAGTCGTAAGACATGCTCCTCACAATATTCTCAGAATACATTTGCCTGGGCCTCGGAGTGTTGCTAGAAATGCTACTGAACCACGAGACTGTTTCAGTTTATTTTTTACCGATGATATTGTTAGATTTACTAATATTCAAATAGCGAAGCTCAGACCAAACTATGCCAGAGAAAGGGATGCCAAGGATACTACTAATGTTGAGATAAAGGCGTTTTTCGGATTGTTGTATTTGTCAGGGGCCTTGAAGTCTTCTCATTCCTAAAGAAAAACCAACAGGTGGTCTATGGCTTTGTTCTTCGCACTTCTAAATATTGCTGGAGTTAATTCTTATATTATACCTACATGTGGCTAATACTAATGATGATGAACTGAGAAAACAATTTCTTAAAAGACTTGCAAAAGACCTCTCCATGCCAGATCGAAAATTTGCAGAAACAGTTGAAACAGAACATCAAGAAACTGGTGGGAACCCAACAGGACAGGCGTCCCCGAGCTCCAGGTGCCACAGGAAGGCAAGTCATGATAAATGTGATACACATGTAACCAAATCTAAAATTTCGTAAATGTCAACATTTAAGATTATTATTTTAATCGGTCTTTCTTCTATAATTGTTTGCTAAAAACCACGATACTATAAAATTGTTTATTATATTGATTTGCCCGCCAATTATAATTTTTATGTAGAATACTAAACTTACGATAAATATAGCAAGGCGTGCGTTTTTAAGTGTTGTTACTGTTCCTGGCGTGCAAATCGAAAGTCACCTGTGCAGAGTGCAATAGATATGTTTGTAAAGAGCACACGACAAGCTACTGCAACCAGTGTGCTGTAGTTGATAGAGAAGCAGACCAGAAAATTAGTGAACAAACAAAAAGACAATCAAATTCAATTTAGGCTACAACAATCTAGTTTAAAAAAATATAAAAGTCTAATATAATTTTACCTTTGATAGTTTTTTGTTCAACGATTTTATAAATTTAATTTCATAACTAGAAAAATGTAATATAACATAACCATTTATAGCCAATTAAGTTACTAGACTAACTTTCTGTAAAATAAACTTGTTCAACTAAGTTTGTATATTACTTTTATTGCTTATTCCCTTGGCTCGGTCTTTTAAACCATGGGCGAACAAATTAGTAATATTTTTCATGCAACCTGACGAAAAAGGGGAGATTACCATAGTTTTTTTTTAAACTTAATTTCCTAAGAAAGAATAAGTTAGCTATAGTAGCCTACATATTCACTACTACAATAACCTACTACTATAACCTCATAAAGATGTGGTACATACCCAGCTACAATGAAGGAAATAATCTTCAACATTATTTGGAAGACAACTTGAAGGTGCTCTTCCGGCAAAATTATAATTTCGAGCCACATCAGTTTAAAATCATTTTCATAACCCTTTGTGGCTTCCTGTCACATGTTATAAATTGTATTGGTCCTCAACAGCACACAAAAAATGACTCTGAAACAAAATATTTCCACTGAAATCACTTAAGTTTTATTACATATTAATTTTAGTGTTTTTGCCAATATAGTTCTTATTCTTAAAAAGTAATTAAAACTATCAAAATTGATAAATTTGTGCTTTTGTATTAAAACTATTAATTAACATAAAAATACATAGTATTTAATCAAAATATGCCACTGGTCTGATAATAATAACTAAATACATTATTAATTATTAATGATACATTCAAAGAAAGATTGATATGAATTTTGAGCTAATAAACAAAACCACTGGAATAGCATAAGTCTTTCAAGATTATTATCATACATAGGTTTAGAATTAATTAATATATATGTATTTATGATCTTAAATAGGCTGCAATGAAATGATACATTACAGTACAGTACTTGAAAATAAATGCAGAATTTGTACATTACCGACACCTATCTATATTGCAAAATAGTTGCAGTATTTAATAAATTCTAATCTGGTTTTTCTTTGTTTTTGGTTATAAAAACCGTACCATATTAGGGCCTATTATATCTTCTTTTTTGAACTATCAAATTTTTTATCACCATCCCTATTCAAATTTTGTCCTACACATTGTTAGTATGGTACCTATACATATTAGTTTGTCTTTTAATTTTACTCTTAAGATACCGTAAATGAAATAAGAATAGTAGGCTACTTGGGGCTGATGCCAAACGCTTGATATCAATTGTTTTTTTATAATTATGTTGTTAAATATCTAAGAAATCATAGTATAGTTTGTATGTGAATTACTGTAAATGTTTATATAAAATCTGATATTGGTGTGGGTTACAAAAATTGCAACAATATCATCCCTTTATAGATTGTATCTTTTTACGCCCAGTTCTAGCTTGTTTTTATATTTTGTAGGCCTACCTTATGTTTAAATCTTAAAATTTTTATTTTCTCTTCGACACTCTTTGCAGAATAGTTTTGCAAATTCTACATGTTGTATATATCTAAATGCTGTGAATGTTAGTTTGCCAATATCTTGTATTGGTAGCTCATGTCTGTTCAAATAAATCTTTTAACAAATACTGTAATGACAAAGTTTTAGTTTGTAATAGAGAACTTGTAGGCTACATTGGATATTTATTGACTTTATCTTGACTACAGTAAACTTTTCTCTTAATTAAATTACTTAACACTTAGAATCAAGCTGCCAGATTAATTAAGAATTTGTCTACAACAACCAATTGTCATTTTTTGTAGGTTGCAAGTTTGGTTTCACAAATAGCCTAGTGGTTATTTTATAACAAATAAAAATTATGTCATTCACAGCCATAAATTAATGGTGACTATTATAAATAATATATAACTAACCTACAATAAAGTAGTAAACATAGTTATAGTAGTACGTTAAAGTACTATCAGAAAATGTGAGTACGTTAAATGCGGTTGGCAACTTTGATCCAGAATGCCATAACTTTTCATCGCCATTAGCAGTAGTGAATACATTAAATGCTTCTCTCCATGACTTAGGTGAGTCACCTATTGATAAACGAAAGTTGGGTAGATCTAAAACTTATTCTTCAACTAAAATTTAAAAAAGCAATTCTGCGCTGAAAAAAAACTTTTCACTAATGTCAAAGAGCCATTTGATGACGAGGCTGAGGCATCATTGAAGCTTCACTTTTAAATGATTCATCAATTGAAAAAGTAACTGCATTACAAGTCCAACTTTGAATCAAGGAAATCAGTGGTTATGTAACCATAATAAATGAGAATGAGTGGTGGTTGGAATATGTTTTGGCGAAAGAAGAAGCAGCTGATGAGGTCAAGTTTTCTTTCTTGCACCCAGCTGGTCCATCAGCTTCTTTCTCTTATCCTTCAAGACAAGATGTGTTGTGACTTCCAGCAAATCATGTCTTATGTAAAGTAAATTCAGTGACCCCCAGCGGGAAGAGTTTACAAACTCAATGAACAAGAAACAAGTAAAATAGTTAAAGCATATAGGCTAATGACTACATAAATGATTTGTAGTGTTATGAAAGTCCAACATAGAAGTTTTTGTATATATAGATTTAAGTTGCTTTTTACATAAAAATAAATTAGAGTAAATGTTATATAGTTTTATGGATTTTAAGTATAATTTTTCTTGAGAGACCTATGCAAGCCTATTTATGAACAAAGTTTTATATTAGAACCCATTGTGATCCCAAATTTAAATTTACAATATATGTTTATAAGTATATAAAGGTTCATTCTAATTTTTTTCAAAATTTTAAAACCGGCGCATTTTGAAAAATTCCAAATAAAAAATTTTAGTTGATTTTGAAAAATAATTTTCCTCTTATAAGTTACTATATTGTGTTGTATGCCATATTAAAGGCCATGAAAAATGCTACAAAATTACATTTTTTCCAGCTCTGTATCTTCAGTAGGAGAGGCACAATTTAAGTTTTAAGTTTTCGAGTACGTGCGTTTTTGGGAATTTCATGTAGTCATAACTCACTAACCAATAGAGATAAATTTAAAAAATTTTGTATTTTTCTTATTCTACACATAAAGGCAACCTCCCAGCCAAATTTTATTGATTTCTGAAATTGTCAGGTTCAAAATGTAGTAAAACTGTTGATTTGACATGGAATGACCCTCTAATTGAATTTTATATGCAGGCTATATCATGTAATAATAGCCTAATGGTAATATAGGCCTAATTGGATCATTTGTTTAGCGCAAGTATTAACTGCAATAAAATTATACACATTGTTTACATTTGATGATATTTTTTTATGTTTTTATCTTATTATAAATGGGATATATTATGTGTATAACATTAAAAACAAGCTATGACCCCATACATATGGTAAATACAATTGCATTATTTCTTAGAGCGTAGGTTGTAATCTGGTGTTATGTCTTTTAATAATATTGACAAAATTATTTATAAGTTAGGGCCTACGGTACCCTGTTTATATTAATCGTCTGATAAAAAGTGTTATATTTTCACATATCCCGATAAACGATAACTAGTTAAGTTTGTTTTTATTACAATTTTACAATTTATGTAACTTACCCGTACTAACTCTTTATTTTTCCGGTAAAAGCATTGGATAGGGAAGTAAAGCAGTGTCGTATTACCGTATTGTATTAATTCACATGTAGGCCTATTTAACATAACTTACCAAGACGTAAGTTAACTTAAGTTTACTTTAAAGGGTTTTTTTAATAGGCCTAGCCTACCTTAATTGTTATTAATAGGCTTAATTAGATTTGTTGTTACGTTTAATACTATAGGTAATTAAAAACAATATGATAAACATTTAAACATTATACATAATTTTCTTGCTAACATGGTGTTAAGTTAGCCTACCTCTGCAGCAATATTGCAAGGAGGCGTGTTGTAAGTCTTACCCAATTAGGCTAATTCAGTGACGATCATAGAAAAACCAGCGTAAGTTTACTATTCGACCCTAGCCTAATATTTTTGCAGACAACGACGTTGTTTTACATTATACTGTTAAATGTTGAATACATGTAAACATACTGTGACTAAATACTATAGGTTAGAACCTTTTAGGTTTTCTTTATTATTATTCTTGCATTTCTGTTACAATAGGTTAGCCTAGGGTCGAATAGTAAACTTCCGCCAAATAACCTTGTCAACTAGGCTACCATCTAGATAAGAAGGTAAACCTTAAACCGTAACTCAGCTGCAGCTACAGAATTTTGTTTAATAAAAGTAATTGCTTACATGTTTTCCGACTAGAATTTGCTACAAAACAAAAATTTTACTACTTATTGTAATTTATTACTTAGTAAGTGTAGAAACTATGTAATGCAATTTTTAATAATGATTGAGCTATAAAACTAACCTACACCATAACCTAACGTTATGTAATTTTTATTAGCCTATTTTGTAATAAAGAAAATTTGAAAACACTACAAAAGAAAAGGCTTTCCATATAGTTACATGAACTTCATTCATTTCTGTAATAGGAAGGCCATAGATTGCTAGTAGGCTAGCCTAGGCTAGGCCTACTTTTTCTAATATTTAACTACTTATTGTTTATGGTACGCTATGTACACCATATATCATGAAAGATGTTATTATTATTAAATAATCTATATTTATTTATGTAACTTAGGCTGCAAATGATATAACATCTAATAAGTCTTTAAAAACAAATATAATAATCTATTAAAACTTTTAAACCGACATAACCTAAAAATAATTAAACACTAACTTAAATAGCCAATACACAAACTAGGCCCTAGTTTACCAAGTTATTTTTAAATGTTAAATTAGGTAGCCTACGAACTTACCTGAAATTTAACACTTTGAAGAGTAATTAATTGTATAAAACTTTAAACTGTCCCGTCAAAACAGATGTTCAGTATCACAAGCCACAACACAGGAACACTGTTTGCGTTTGCAAGTTGCAAGTGACTGAAGAATGCACTGTTTTGCACCGAGAAGAATACTTTTCTGTTTACTTTGTATTATTGGTAAAAATGCAGTTTACCTTGTCAAACGATTTCTAAGGGAATTTGATATAACATGAAAGAACACATCTAACTGATTGTAGAAACAACAAAAATTTTCCCGGGAAATAATATTTGTAGGAGTTATGAAAGAAATAAAACTTGAAATTGTATAGGTTAAGTTTCGACTTTTCCGCGATATTTGACGTAATTATAACAAAATAAATCACTTCACATACACCAAACATGTAAGAATTAAATAAACTAACCAAAATAAACCCCAAAAGTATCCACGAAGCAAGAAAATGTGAAAATAATGTAACAAACATAATTACGTAAACAAATGCATCGAACAATAGAAAGTACCGTTTAACAGCGTATTTAAAATGGAAATAAATCAACGTTGCCAAATCGAACAATAGGTTATTGTACTAATTAAGGTGTGTATAAATCAAGGTAACTAGATAGTAAAGGTTGCCTCATTTGAGAAATAATATTTCGTCGTATTATCACTTTATATAATTAAAATAAAAAAAAAAACTAGAGAACTTACCTAAACTGTTTAATCACAGTATTTTTCCGATAACAGTATGATTATAATATTTGTATAATTATAATATTTCGTCGTATTATCACTTTATATAATTAAAATAAAAAAATAAAAAACTAGAGAACTTACCTAAACTGTTTAATCACAGTATT
>JAGFPH010008605.1:0-24201 GCA_018207615.1 Philaenus spumarius
TGATAGCAATAAAATTTGATCAGTATAGTCAGTGATCTTGAGGCGAGAAGCAAGGGATTGATAATGCTGGGCTAAAAATATAAGTCTCAGCCTCTGCTAATCGCCCACTTATTGTTCCCCTACTCTGAACACCATCTATACTCGAGTGCACGATATGACATTTTTATGTTGGCTAGTAGCGCCACAGCCAGGGAGACTGTTTTGAAACATCCAAGTATAATCTCGTATTTGGGTTCTATTTATAAATGAACAATCAGGGAAAAAACTTTGATGACGAACGGGTAAAAAAAACCCTTTAATTATAATTTTTTTTTTTCAATAATAAAACTTTTTGTTGAAATCTTACATATTGCTGAAGTAGTTAATTTTGTTTACAAAAATCAACTCGTATAAAATCGAGCGTACATCCGTATATACATACATGAGTAACACATAATATAATAGCTGATTTCATCCATCATCTGTAATACTTGAACAAAACCCAGCTTAGATTATACTTTGTGGTTAAGTTTACAACTTCAGTCATTATAATTTTTTGTGAAGTTAATTTTTTTTAACATGAGTTATAGAACTAATGTATGCTCTAATACTTTATAAGATTTGCTTTGAGGTTATAAACTGTATATAAATATAACCTTTTATCACTATTATATTCATTTATATGAATTTAAAGAAGAGATAACTATTCGTTTAACTTCGGAAACATTTGTAAATCTTCATATGACATATAAACATATTCGATTATTAATTTCTTCACTATACTATTAATAACTTCTAAACATTTGATCTATCAATATGAAATAAAAAGCAATTAAAAGATAATATTTTTATATTTCAGTAAGTATATATATAATAACGTTTATAAATACAAAATTTTTACAATTGGGCCTACAGTTTTATAATCCTTATAATTGTACACATTTACCAAGTTAAAAATCCCCGTGAGCATAGTTAGAAAGCCCTAGATAATGTCTGCGGTTTTTAAATAGTATTTTTTTTTAATGATGTATTTCTGATGTGTATCTAATTAATCTGCCTGTGATTTTTCACAGGGCTTACTAGTAATGAAATAAATGTAATTCTGAGGATATTCAGCAGTTTAAATTATGAAGGAAATAATTGGTCATGTTTTAACCCTATCCCAACTGTTGATGTATTCGGCAACTAACTAGTTCTGATCACAAAAATAATAAATTAAATAACTTTCAGAGGAAATTCCCATAAGAACCATACCCATGAGTACCTGGACATTGCTACATTTTCTCTTGCTTTACAAATGAGACAATTTTTCTCTCATTTATAAAAAATAGGTTTTATCCTCAATAAATAATTTTAAAGTTCGATTTTGTTGTGTTTTCAAGGTTTCTCTCTAAAACACGGTTGTTTGACAAGTTTGTAAACCATGACACATTCATTTTTAAAAAATTAGGCAATTTTTTACTATATCCTGCAATTTTTGCCAATATTCAGCCGTCCGAGTGTTAAATTATTAAGGCTTAATATTTTTTAAGTAAGACCTTGAAATATCAAAATTATTTGTTGAAGTAATACTTTTTTACTTAATTAAACCTTTTATTTAAAGAAGTCGCCGTCGATTTCTTTCAATTATGAGATGTAAGACAAAAGCACAAAGCCTTAAGGTACAATTTAAAAAGTTTTAAAGTTTTAAGATTGAAAATTGCCTCTGAAACACGCCAGTACAAAATGTATGTTTTCACACACAGTGGAGGCAATTGTGAACTAATGTTTGGGGGGCAACAGCTAAAAGAAGGGTGGATAGGGGAATATCTGACAGAAAGACTCCCCAAGTCCTCATACCACTAAAAGGAGGTAACCTTTCTTCACTCGCGCCAATCTATACTTCAAAATGTTTAATGGCAACCTCTAGTATATACCTTGAATAAATATAAATCAGCGTAACTGTTCCCTACACTGAATAACGTACTTTACAACTTTGTTTATCGATTCAAATTCCTTCACTTGTTCAGATAAAAAGACAAGACCCTTTTCAAAATTTAAATTTTTTCAATGTTTTATCAAATTCTGTAGTTTTTCTAAGTAACATGTTTTTGGCGTTAATAATTCCAATTCCTTCACTTGTTCAGAAAAAAGAGTTTGGTCATTTTCCATACAGCCATCTTTGCTAAAGTTTGTTCAAACTCTTTTAACCTCAGTTTAAACAATCAAATTCTATTTTACTAAACAAAATTTAATCTATTTAACAAATTGCCAATTTTAATAAAATTTTCTCAATTATTTACATAAAAAACTGGGCAAAACATATAAATCTATAATATTTTTGACGTAAGTTTCCTATCTGCTTAACCTGACAATCAAGACATTAGGCTTAGAGAATAAATGAATGCATCCTATATGAAACCACAGTAGAATTAATATTAATGTGCAATATTGTCAAGCACTGATAGTTTACTAAGAGAATAATCTAGTCACAATAATATTGTTTAATTGTATTTATTAGTTATTCCACAAACACTTGCAAACAAATTCATCTCTTGACACCGGTGAACCCCAATTTGTTTTAATAATGAAATTTGATATTTGCACTGTATAGCTTTCTTGGCAGAAGTTGTGGCAACAAATAGGAAATTTGGTAGATTCCTTAAATACTTAAAAACTAGAGCATTAAGTGGTCATTTTTCAAACAAACCTTATTTTTCGACTTTCTACCAGTTCCAAAATGGTGGTGGTTTAAAGTTAAATTACAGATAAATAACCGCGATAACATTTGTAGCTCTTGACGCTAAACAAAATGGATTGATTAATTTGATCAGAACAGTATTTTGTTGCAAGACTAACGTAAGGTAGAATGGCAACGATATTATTAAATAAAACCTGATAGTGGGTAAAAAGATCACAGCTGCGTTAGGTTTAATTAACACATCACCAATCAACTTAATATTAGTCTTACAACGAAACGCTTTTAACCTTTTAGAGATCGCATTATTTCTGAAACACGAAAGGTCGCACACAGAGGATTCCTCTAGTTTACAAAATGAAAGGGATTATTTGTAAATCAATACTTTTATTGAAATATTGATAAATATAAGTATAAAAATAAAAGTTATATAAGAAAACACAACTAAAACTATGTACATCAAATATACAATAAAAATATTTAAAAAATTATCACTCACAAGGTCGCACACGGAATAAAGCTCCGGGTTTGCAGTTTCACCCGGAACTGAATAGCACACAGAATGCCGGGGATGAGTAGCAAACGGAAGAATACTCCGTGCCGCAACAAAATTAGCTCTAATAGTGAACAAAAAAACGGTTAGTGGAAGTGAAAGGGATCCCCCTAGAAAGACGCTGAACTAGGCCGGAAATTACGACAGCCGACCAGAAGGAACCATTTTTTCATTCGAAGAAATTTTAACCACCCAGAAAAAAGCTCCTTGAAGCAACCTATGGAAGGTTAAAAGGCAGATATTTCAAAAAGTTTAGTTCCTATTTTAATTTATTTGTTAATCCTATTTAGTGCACCTATGCCCATGTGTCGAAAGGCTCTTTTTCTCCCTGCAACAATTAGAACATAATATTTTCCTCTTTATAATATGGTAAGCCTATGGATTAAAAATTGAGTTATAGGTACTTTACTAGCGAAAAAAGCCTCCCGAGGTCGGCTGAAAAATGTCCTAGGGCAAAATGAATCTCCAGAAATAGGTAAGCTCCGTGAAGCAACCTATGGAAGGTTAAAAGACATATATTTCAAAGAGTTTAATTCCTATTTTAATTTATTTGTTCATTCTATATTTAGTGCACATAATGCCTGTGTGTCGAAAGGCTCTTTTCTCCCTGCAACAAATAGAACAGTCAAACTTTGCTTGAGAGCGCAGATTATTTTGTTCCTCCATTTTTAACCTATTTGATTTCTTCTTTATTTTTACTTTATCGGCCATAATTAAAAAAGTGCATATAATATATAGAAAACACTTAATGCAATTTGCCACAATTTGTTGCTACACTCCTAGCAAGTAAAATTTAACATTTTAAATTTAATTTGCCACAGTATTTGTAGTCCTCCAGGTTTTGAGTACATTATCGATGAACAAAAATGTAAATCTTATACAGGCAATTTTAACCAAACTGATTAGGGTTCACAGTTGTCCTTATTTAATGATAATACGTATAAAATCATGTTTTAGTATTTATTATTGTACCATTGCAGCAGTGAAATAAATAGTTTAGATACATACACTAACTTACACTGGTTATGTATGGTTGTGCTAAAGTTCCTTTATTTGTCATTTTGGATTGTTATTGTGTATGAAATTAGTGTAATCCTTTATAATGGAGTTAAACTTAACTGATGTATTTTTAAAGTAATGTTAAAAGTTATATAATAAACAGTCCTTGTTTTCAAGTAACATCTAGTGAAAGAATCTTTACAATCAGCCCAGTAGAACCGCAAAAATAGGCACCAGTACCTGAAGTTTCCTCATACTTGCAAGATTTCCAATAAAAAGTAACAAATTATTTCTTACTAAGAAAACTTGATGATGTAATAATTCAACAAATTCATAATTTGTTTTTCAATTTCCTATAACAAGATTAAAGAGATATTTTTTCACTTAACGAACTTCTATAGAAAATTAGCTTTTGCAGTGGTTCTTATGGTAATATCTAAGATGGGTAGTTGTCAATGAGCATCGATCATAGTCCCCAGAATATGTTTTGGGATACCATTAAACATTTTATATAGATATAGGTGTTTACACTCTAATGGCCGCATTTTACGTTCGATTTGGTACCCATATTGGTTTTCTACATCGCTCTGACGGAAGTAACCATTCTTGAAGATTTTACGTACTAGAATGAAACTTTTTTTGGTTTTATTTAAAAATATAAATAGTGGATATTATTCTACACATTTTGTTTTTACACTACCTTATAGCTTGTTTGGTTTCCCCAAAACGTAAAAGTACCATAAAAAGTTAGTTTATCTTCTGTATACAAAACGAAGCAGTCCATAATCCGATGGTGCAAGGTCTAAGTGCAAACTCGCAAAGCGCAGTCAATAATCCGAGGCTGCAAGTTCGAGGTGCTAATTTGCAATGCAAGTGTTTCCGCTGTGAGGGGAGCAAAGCAGTACATGAGCTGGGGCTAGAGGCTGAGGTGCAAAAAAATTCTACCAACATATTTTGTACTTGCAGGCAGTTCCTGGAGGTATGAATATTTGCATTTCCTTCTTATGTTAAAGTTTAGGTTTTTCCTCTCATGTTCTTATAAACCTGTTGATTAAACACTGATGGATGTTTCTCAATTAGGTCTTCCATAACTTCAACAAATGTTCAGTGTCCTCAATCTTGGAATCTGTCCCGAGAGGAAAAGAGGGGCCCCCCATGTTTTGTTGAGTCTGAAATCAGAAGGATAACCGCAATAAAAAGATATAGATCTCTGTTGCGCAGAAATATTTTGTGGAAAGTTATGAGGAGAATGCATTCTTGGAATCGACCAATAAAGATTATATAGAAACTGTACAATTCTTCATCACAATTATAACATTTTATACGTTTTTTATGAAAGAATACCTTATTTGTAATTGCCATAGTTTTCCTTAAAAGGTAAAGTACTTTTTTTTATATAAATATTGTATGCAAGTAGGGTAAAATTATAAGACAGTGAGAAGCAGTCCGTTACGGAATAGTAACTTTCTTAGTTAAATGTAATTTGTGAACCTAGTTTTCGTGGAATCGGTTGTTGTACCGCCAAGGCAGATTCGGAGAGAAAGTAGAAGGGATGACACGATGTAGAATTAATTAACATCAAAGCTAAGATGGTAAACACAGTTAAATGTCCATTCATTGTAAATACATTTAATAAACATAAAATGTCGGTTCATCAGTTTCGGCCTAACCTAAAATTATTGTGTGTATGTTTAATTTATTTTACCTGTCTTAACAGCAACACACATACAATAATTTTAGGTTAGGTCTAGACTTAAAATTAATTATAACGACCGTATGGGGGGGGGGTTAGAACAACCGGGGAGGGGAGAGGGGCGTATGGAAAATTAAGACGCAAAATAACACGTTTTATTTTTTCCAAAAATACTTAAACCCTAGAACACACAGATAACACCGGGGTGCGATCACATCGTGCTACACAACATTCACAACATTCCTAGTCTGAAGCTACTGTATTTCTAGACCTATATTTCATATAACAATTTTCCATTGCTTTTGGCAAGTACACTTATAAATTTTGAGGAAGCATTCTGTAACACTGTGTATATAAATTTAACTTTTGGATATAACTGGTGATATGACTAAATAATACTTTGAAAGAAAATAATAAACCCAATACATGTTTGTATTAAATTAGCTTAGGATGTAATAATATTGTGTTGCTAAGAAGTGGGATTGAACAAGACATATTTAGGCCTCACTAATAATTTTAGTTCTTAAGTAAAACTTATAAAATGGTTTAGTCTAGCATCCTCTTCCTTACTTACTCAATATTAATTTGTTGGAAATTTATAAGCTTTTTACCAACTCTTTTTAATTTATGACTTTACATGTTATGTATACTCTGTGGTGTTTCCTCAAATATTAACTTTGATATAAACAATCTTGCCATGGTTTCGTTCATTAATTATTACAGAGAAAAGATTGATCATATACTTCTCATAGAACCAACTAACATGATGAAAAGTTTAATATAAATCTATATATAATATAAACAAACAGCACTGTTCAGGGTGTTACAATAATATAGACCAATAAATCACCTACTTGTTATTGCATCAGTTACAGCAAAAAGTTTCAATATATAGTCACAAGTCCTAAAATGCTCCATTATCCATCTAGCCGCCATTTTTATTTTTTACTAAATAATTTTTATCTCTAAGACAGTTGATTGATTTCAAATTGTATATTGTCACCGATTTAATGACCGAGAATAACTAAAAAAACAGTCAATATTTTGTAAAAATGTCAAAAGTAAATAATTAACAAAATTAAATCACGATTAGCTTCTTTAAGAAATAACCCAGTAGTTGTGAAAACTCAATTCGATGGCTCTAGATTTCTGGAATTCCAGAATTCAATCACAATATGCGACCTTAAAACAATCGTATTTGGCAAGTCTTTTTAATTTTACTACTAGTTTTGTGAACTATCGAAATGGCGGTAATTTGAATGCACATTTATTTCAGTGTCAAACAGTCCTTGTTAAAAATGTTTAAACAAACAATTTGACTGCCAGTACTTCGAATGGATTGAATTGGTTATTACCGGTATTCTCATTTTCATTTAATTTATACGTAAATATGTAAAATTGCAAAACAAAATATAGTTTTTTCTACTTTTGTTCCTCGTATCCCAAAATACCAACAAAAACTGCATTGACTTTAAATTGTTTAAGGGTCGGCTCTAGCTGTCGGCCATTTTGGGTGACACTCCATAAGACCAATGTTAAATTAAAATCCAAATTTTTCCTTTATTTTTGATCGGATAATTATGAACGATATGTCATTTTAAAGCTATGGTCAATATGCATGCAAATGGCTTTTCCAAAACTAAGAAAAACGTTTTGTTTAATATTTATTAACAATTTAAAACATTGATTTTTTATATTTTTTTATGTTGTCACTATTAATTATAGCAAAAAACTGCCAAGCCATTTGCATGAAGAATTTCATCCCCAAGAGTTTGGTATTTTTTTTAAAACGCTATTTGAACAATTGCGGGTTTTAAATGGATTTAGGCTGAGCAATGTCAGTGTAACCTACCTCCGCTGTAGGGTGATTTTAAATATTTTTTACGTCGTAACTATTAATTATAGCGAAAAATGACCAAGCCATTCGGATGAAGAATTTTGTCCATAAGAGTTTGGTATTTTAAAAAAAAACTTTGAACAATTGCGGGTTTTAAATGGATTTAGGATGAGCAATGTCCGCGTAACCTACCGCCGCTACGCTGGAGTCGCAGGCTGCTTTCTGTTTTACTAGAGCCGACCCTTAAGCCTTGAAATTCCTGAAAACTCGTGTTACCAAACTCTACCAATTCAACTCTCTATAAAACATTGTAACAGAGAAAAGTGCCTGTGGCCAGCTCTGTTCAATCAGGTTTTTTTTTTTTAATTGCAATGTTGGTAAGAAATTCTACAAGTAAATATTAAATGTATCAGGAGAGAATATAGACCGTTTGGCGATAAAATCTTACTTTTATGTTCCGCACCAAAATTGAAAATTTTTAAAAAAAGCTTGCTGAGCAATTACAGAATTAGTTTAATTAGTACATACGGTACGGTACAGTTTTTCTTCCCATTTTTTAAATTTCAGTATGAAAATTTAATGTTCAGAGTTTAAACCACTAAAATATTTATTCACTTTTATAACTTGAACTCAAATTATTTGTTCTGCAGGCCTACATATCAATAAATACAGTATTTATTTAGTTTTAAGTAAATGACTATACTAGACTTTTATCGGTAAAAAAGAATATTTATATTGTACATTTATATAACGCTCAATATATTGTAACATTGTACGTGACTAATAAACATTTGTGTGAAGTTGTGTTTTGTTTACTTACCTAACCTGTACAACTAACTTATTACAGTGGTCCTACACCAGGGGAAATTATTTTATATTATCGAGCCCCCGATGATGCAAACACTGAAAGGTTTATTCCAGCTTGCTGTTGAAGAAGTTTTTTCATAACGTCTCCCATTAGTAACATACCCTATGTTAACAACTAAAAACGTTGCATATTTTTTTACCAAGTGGGTTGATTTAGATTAAAATAAAATACGATTTTTATTTTTAAATAAAATGCTAATTATGATAATAATCCTTATTTTTTTATTCAAGTTTTTTTTGTAAAACCAAAACTGAAACTTGAATTTTATGATTGATGGATGCTGCTGATTACAGAAAGTGTGATATAAGTTCAGTTGACTAGTTTGAGGGAATCTACACACTAAAAGTGAACATGTGCTAACTGTTTCCTTTTAATGTTCTGAAGAAATGTTACACATTAATCAACACTAAAAACTCAAGTTAAAAAAAAATAACTTACACTTAGCAAACAAAATGCTTATTTTAAATTAAATCTATATTGATATTTATATACTGGGGCAATATACTTATAGGCTTACTAATGCGTCCTTTGTCGAGATCTATGGTTGGTGAGATTGAGATAAGGAAAATAGATGTAAGGTAGAAGGAGGAGGCTGAAGATGCAATAGAATGTATGTAATGCAAATGTAGTAAAATATGGTTTAAGTTGGTCAGGGATGTTGAAAAAAATCATGGAAATTAATTACCAAAACTCTGCCGGAATGCTGTTATCTTTATAAATATACAGGTGTCTTGCAACCATATGAACAAACTTTTATCACGTTATTTAGCATGTCAAAATAAACGGTACCAGAAACTGCCACATACTTTATCACAAACACATTTAAATTATTAAACACATTCACTGTGACTTCATAATTGTATTAAAGTAGGAGATTAACTAATAAATATTATTATTATTATCTAGAAAGAAAACTATTCGATCGATTTCGAACAAATTTGCACCAAACACGTCAATTAGGTCTGTATAGGCACGAAAAAAGGTTTTGAAAAACTACCTTCTTTATGGCAAAAAAACTGTTATTATTAGCTAAACAAGAATTTTTAGAAAGATGCTGTTTTTTGCATGTGAAAGGGTACATTAAAGGCTACAAATAAACTAAATTTTATGAAAATCGTTAGAGCCGTTTTTTATAAAAAAATTATAACTGATTTTTTGGGGTGTTTTTTTTTTGCCAAAAAAGGGGTTGTTTTTCAAAAAATTTCATACCCGTTTTTCGTGCATCTATACAGGCCTACTTGACATTTTCAATCAAATATTTTTCGCTCTAGCTTTGTATACATACAGACTTTTTGTAAAAAAACATTTTTTTGGACTCAGGGGGTTCCAAAACGGATATTTCCATAAACATCTCAACATTGATTTTTTTTGTGATCACTATACTTTCTCTATACTATAGTATAGTAAGAAAGTAAAATGAAAATGTATATGACATGTGTCCTATCTCATTCCGTTTTCGGTCTATCTGTCTGTTCAGTAGATTTAGAGAAATCGTGATTTAGTAACTTTGACCACCCCAAACCCCCTAAAATTTAGAATTTTTTGAAAACCTTTCTTAGAGAGCACCTATGGCCCTAAAGGAAGCTACATACCAAATTTCGTTCCGTTTAGTAGTTTTTGAGAAATCGTGATCAGTGAGTCAGTGGATTTATATACAGGGTGTCCCCGAACTCTCTGGACCCCTTTTGTGGATATGTTCCTGGGATCTAGACAAACATATTTTACAATATAAACATGGGTCTACGGTGCTTATTTTTCGTCTGTATGTGTTTTTTACAAAATACTTAATATTTTTGGAAGTAGAAAATATATTGAGCTCAAACTTTGTATAACCATTTGTTGCATAACCTTTTATCACTGTACGAAAAATTAGAACATTATTTTAAATATTTTCAAAATGGCGGCAGTTTATAATTTTTAATGTCAAATATCTCAAAAACCGCTAACTTTACAAAAAAATTACAAGAGACAAAAAAGTTTACTTTTTTAATGACAAACGCAATGGTTTTGTCTGTAGCTCAAAGGACACCAGAGATATCAACAAAAAAAAAGGGAAAATTTATGTCTTGGTAGTTGTCAACAATACCCAGAATTACTCTAAAAACAAAATATTTTAAAGTTATTTTGAGCCAAAATAATAAGTTATTTGCATAATGTTCCGAGCACTTTCTGAGCTGATTCCACTAGCAAAAAATAATGAAAAATGTTCATATATTGATAGGTCCCGGAAATGCTTTGTTAGAGAGTTACAGCAGGTGAAAGATTTCACCCATGTCTCAGATTACTCACAGAAACGAATCCCTATTGAAATATGTAGAGCGTTAATTAAGGTGTAAAATTTAATTTAATTTACGTAAAATGAAAAGATAAATTTAATAAAATAGGTCCCAGTGTTGTAGCTGCAGTAATTGTTGCGATATTTGACCCAATAGTAGATGAACTCGCCACTACACAAATAGGCTTACTAACAAACTGTACTCCCTCAAGTGACGAAAATGTTGAACAAATTTGCCTCTCTCTAGCCGCGAACATTGATTATTTCGTCCGCGAGCTGGTAAAAATAAATGTTCGGCGAACATGTTTGGTGAACAAAATATTGAAAATTCGTCTGGTTTTAGTGTTCGCCATTCATGTTCGTCCGGTGCAGACGCGGCTTAACACTACCTAACTAAACTTTATATTCTTGATTTAAATTTAAACTAAGATATCTTCCCACTTTAACAATAAAACAATGTAAATCTGCTTTTGTAATGTAAATCTGTCACTTTACCTGTCTGATAAATGTCTAGTAACCAAATGTCTGATCCTATTGTCTGATAATAACGTCTGGTCCTTATTTTTACCAAACAACCCTGTTAATTTCAAGTAGGCCTACATATAATGTGTATTTATTAATATATAATGCTGTTTTTATATTTAAAACAACATTTTGGATACCGTACTTTTTTACCACAGAAGAAAAGAAATTAATTTACTACGTTAGTTATTCGGTATTGGATCTTAGCGAATTACAGACAGGCGCTATAATTAACCTGTAAATCATTGTACAGTACGATTTTTTTAACCGTGCCCTCGGCTCGGCTAGCGCTCGGTGGGCTAGCGGTGTAGCGGGGAGGGATTGTAAAGGCAGTTCCACAAACTTCGAATAAACAAAAATAATTGAATAATTATCCAAATAAAATTATTGAAATAAAAACTACTTGAATGAGTCATAGACTACTTGTCTCTTGTTCGAGTATTCGAATAATAATACTGTGGTGTGGTTAAGGTAAATGCTCTAGACACCAAGTAGGCCTACTTCCCCCCAGGCAGGAAGTTTTCCCCGGAATCTAATTCCAGACATCCGTACCGAACAAACCGTAAGTCAAACGAAAAAATGTTTCAAATAAAATATTTAATTTGGACCTTTATCTAAAACTTTCTCGCGAACACTTTGTCTCTGACCAACAAACAAAAAACTTTCCAGCGGTGTGAAAATTGCATGTCATTATTAAAGTACATTGTTGTAATATTGATTTTTAAAATATGAAATAGGTTTTGTAATGGATTTTTTTTTACATCATACGAATCGTATGGTTCTTATCTGCGTATCCGTGAAAGTTTCATAATTTTACATTGCTGCTAAGTGTATTAAATGTCAGTGTTATTGAAGCTCGGTTTTCGCTATTTCACGCCGCTCGGCTCAGTTTTCGTGGAGAAAACTAGAGTAGACAGAGCGATTTCTAACGTTATCATTCAGGTTAGTACAATTTGGCCGAGGGCACGGTTAAAAAAATCGTACTGTACTGTAGTTAGGCGGTTGTTGTCTTCATAGAATAGCAGGCTAGATAATAAAGGCACATGACCAAATCATGGCAGTTGGCGGTATTGTTTTTCTTGGCAGTACTCACATTATATGGTGCTGGTATCTAGGATTTTTGCCGTAAACATTCACATTGTATCAGTCTTGGCGAAACGTCCGCCAGAATGCGTTGGAACAGAAAAAGTCAATAATTACTGCATGTTAAAAATGTCAGTTAGGCGGTATTGTTCGATAAGAGACGATATCAAAATCATTAAAAAAAGAGTTTTAATATGATTAGATAAACCACTTTCAAACGATAGTATCAAACAATATTTGTTTTATTGTACCGAACTTTATCCCGCCGAAATGCTTAGTAGAAGGTTTCTTTTTAATTTTGATTGTTGGAACGTAGGCTTAGGGTAATCTTCGTGGGATTTCAACCTTTTTACAATGCCAAATTTTATTATGATACTTTTGTCCGTTCTATACAAAATCAACTAATAGACAAACGACCAAACGAGAGATCCTGTAAGAGCTACTCTTCCCCTTTTAAGGCACAGATAGCTACACAGTTTTACACTACTTAGCCTTTATCCATTCACAAATGATTATAAAACCAAAATGATAACCAATTTTTAAATTAAAAATAATTATTTTTTATTTATTTTATGTAATACAAATAATTTGTTGACACTTCATATCCATCATTTTATTAATAACACATTTAAATACAAAATATTCAAATTCTTCAACGTTTACAGGTAAGTGTAAATAGGTAGACTACAATATCTTATGAAAATTTACAAGAATGAAAATTATTTAAATACAATACTTTAATGTTTAATGATAAATTGAATACAATATATTCACCATAGAATCAGTAATCAGTTTTCTCAGCTGTTACAGCTTTTAAATGTAGAGGGGGGGGGGGCGAAGCCGCACGAGGGTCGTGAGCGAAGTGAGCAAGGGCGGAGTTTTTTAGTATCATGCAACAAATTTTAGCCTCAAACAAATTCAGTCAAATATTTGTTTTAGTTCTAATTATTTATATAATTTAGTTCTCATTATTGATATAAGCGGGAAACATGAGTGATAACTGTCAAACTTGACAGACAGACGAATGTTTATGGGTTCGATTATTCATTGAATGCATGGAACCCTAAAAATGAATTAAAGTTTCAGTTGACTGAAAAACTATAGTGTGTGTTAAAAGTTTCCAATTTTCCAACTTGCCTTCAAATTTTATTCTCTGCTCAGTACTTTGGCCCACGATAAAATTATCACTCTATTGTTATAATTAATTGACTAGAATAAACATTTATATTGTTCTTACCTTATTTTAGAAACAAAATAATTAGACAAGACAACAAATTATTTAGAATAAAGAGCATAAATACAAAATAATCGTGTGAAATAGAATTGTATACAGGATGATAAACCCCCTTCCTTAACTTTTAACTATAATAAGCTACCTGAAGATTATTTGTTGCAGTTTGTGTTTTTTTGCCCGTTAATTTGACATGCCACAAAATGCAGTAACCAATTTGAAAATGTCAACTAGTTGCGCATGCGCGGAACTACATATTGTTCAATTTAAGAACATTGTAAATATTCGTGTTTATTCTTTTGTTAAATTTCATCAAATGTCGTTTTATTGGTTTCAATGATAATTTTTTTTTAACGTCCTGCTGTTTTGCACTTAAGGCTAATGAAGACGGGACCTACAGTTTTACGTGGAATCCGAACCACAGCCAACGATGTTTGTTAAGAAACCATTTAGAAAATTATTCGGGGTCAATGGGAATTGGACCCGGAACGTTTCCATTGATGGTTGCCATGACGATTGATAAAGCATTGACGCCTTAACTACCACGGCCATCGTAGCCTCGTGATAAATTTTTATCATTCCAGGTTAATTTAAATAAATCAACATTTTCACGTTAATTTTCTATCATTTTTCGTCTTGTATTTTGTTACCGATTGGTATTATTATTATCTTTTCGGTGTCAGTGGAGTGTTGAGTTTCTTTTCTTTTGTCCAAACTTATCGAAAATGGATGAACTTTAACCTTCATTTTGGGAGTTTTCTTTCTCCCATAAATTCTATATTTGTCAGATTTGTCTGCACCTGAAACTGAATAGTTTGTTTTCAACTCAATTTAAAGTGTACTTTCAGAATATGAAAACCAAATTCCGCTTTTATATGGTCACGTTGGCCTGCACCGATAGTTTGATTTAAACTGTTTTAGGTTAGAATCGGCCGAGTACGTTGATGTGGGGAGGTATCGACGCATTGTTCATAATTACTCATCAAGCAATTGGTTCAAGAATCACAAAAACAGATCGCCGTTCGCTTGTTTGCAATGTCAAGCAATTTTAACTGAAATCTGGCAACATGGGGTGCATTGGTTGCTATAACAACTGCCCCTCCCAGATCGGCCTAGCGTGCGACAAGCCCCCTCTCCCCTCAATCCTAAAGCAGTTCAAATCAAAGTATAAATGGTACATTCCAATGTGGCAAAATACAACAAAAGAAACTTTAAACGAAAGGGTTTGGTCCATACAAAAGTTAAGAAAGGGAGGTTATTATTATTAATGACCACCAGGTAATATTTTAAATATAAATTGGAAACATTACATTTATATTAAATACATATAAATTGATGCAAACACACAAACATATCAAGGAGTCGCATTTTTTGAAAATTGCTGAATCGATTTAAATAAATGTTTATTACTTACTCGTACTTTCAGTTTTGCAATACATAAAATATTTAAATTGATCTTTTTATTTACACATTATAAATTAGGTTAGAATTTAATTTTAAGTTTATTTACTGCCATTATAAATTTAACATCTTATTTCTATCAATATTCATCTTATATTGAATCATAATTTCGGCTATGATATGCCAGAACAAACAATATTATATTGTTTATATAAATATATTTAACAAAATATATTACAATAAATTAAACAGTTTACTAACAAATACGATAAATTATAAAATCTATAACTAATAATTTAAGACTAGACTGTGCCTCCTAGATCCAGTGTTTACGAGCCTATGAAATTAAATTCTAACAGGCCTACATGTTCTTCGTTAAGAAAAACATAAATCTGGCAGACATGAGAATTATTGTGAAAGAAGTTCTAAGGAAATATATTTAACGACTAAATTTTAAAAGACTAAAATTATTGAAAAGTTCAGTACCCAAAGTTAAAAATTAATATTTTATAAGATGTTCAGACAATCTGGTGAACATTTCAGAAATGTAATTCCGTTAAACAAAACTGGTATTGAAACTTTCGAATGACAAGAAAATCAACACACAAACTGTAAAATTGAACAGAGGCAGAGGTAAATTTGATTTTGTTTTCCCTCGGGGAGCAACAACCAGAAACTGTTAAAGAACCCGTCAGTTTGTGCGATTATGCTGAAAATTAATATAAAGCCCAAAAAGGCAATATCGAGATCTAACCTTTGTGTAAGTTCTCAATACAAAATGTCATCCAAATAGCTCGTTGAATTTTTGAGTTGTGTTCACACACAAACATTAATAATCCAAAAAATATTTTAAACGGATTATGTTTTTATTAATTAAGTTCAACTCGCACAGCAGCTTTCAAAATCGGCTTTAAATTAACACTACTTTATTAGACTATAAGAGTATTCAGACTATTTTCTTTATGGAATTATATGCCCAAAACGCTCACAGACTGTTTATTCTCAAATTAGCATAAGTTTCAGGTACCCAACTTAAGCTACAAAATAACGGAAGAAACTATCAAAGTAGAAATCACATTTCATCCTGGTTATCTTTGGTTTTCAAATGCTGTTAAAGTATTCACTCCCATCTTACTTAGCCTTGTCATTGAAGTGTACATTCTCTGATCATTGTAAACCGCAATTAGCTAAATGGTTGTAAAACAACGGCGAAGGATTGCAAGTTAGAGTGGTTTTAAATTTCATGTATTGAGAAAAATCTTCTTTAACAGAAAATCTTGCATTTAATAACTTTTTGGCATTCTAAGATCCATTATTTATTTATTATAGTCTGTGTAACGATTTTCTCAAACTAAGGAAAATAAGAAAATGTAATCTTAGCACAATCCCTCACTTTTTGTAGTACGCCTATTTAGACGCTTGTACAGTGTACCGGTGACAGGAGTACAATCCTTCACAATTTTTCTAATACGACGATTTAGTCGTTCGAATATGCAGTCTATCGTCGTATTTCGTAGTACGTTGGTTTAGACGTATCACAAGTCAGGTGTTACGGACACTTTTTAATAATTTTACAAACATAAAACTTTTTGTGACACTTCGCAAATACAGAGTTCAAGGCTAAACAATGACGAGGGTTTCGACGGATATTTCTTCTACATGATCACGCATTTGCCTTTCTCGGCCCAGGGGTTGTTCTTCTTGTCCGGTGCGTGGATTAACGGGTCGTTCTTTTCATTTTCTTCTACGTACTCTCTCATCCTGAAATCAAACAAACATTTTACTAAAGGGATAATAATTAAATAAAACATTACATATAACTAAAGCTGAGGCAACGCAGCTTGTTAAGGGAGAAACACCGTAGGAATGGCAAGAGACTCGAATTATTTCTACATGTACAAATCACCCCCTTCCTATACCATCCCTAGTGGTAATGGGTGTATCACCTCCAAAATATTTTTCCCAGGTCTTGTGCTAAACATATGTTTAAATTCGAAATATTTTCATGTGTTTCCTATTGTGGCGTTCCAAGTGGTCAGTCTTGGAAACATTAAATACGCACATTGGTTGGAGTGAGAAAATAAAGGGTACTGGTTATGTTTATCTATGTAAGAGCGTAAAAATCTTGAACGCTACACTTTTCCTACTTCGTTTTCAAAGAACATAAACTACAATGTGAACAATATCATTAGCATAGATTAACAATTATCATCTGCACAAAAAATCCTCTCTCCTGTAAAATTTCGTTTTTTTTTTCGATATCCGTCTTTGATACTAGGCAACTCAATTTAGTATACGAGCACCTCTACCAACCACAAAAAAATCCACCTCGTGGCTTTGAACCGGGTTGTATTTTAAGTTTTAATCCATTTTTGGGGAACCAGACGGGCTATAAGACCATATAAAAAACAAAATGTGCGGAGTAATCTCCTATATTAACTTTTTTTAGACAAAACTCCAAAACAGTTCCATTTTATTATGAAAAATCCCGAAAAATATTACTTTCTGTCAAAAATTGTGCTTTCTTTTGTTGGATTTGTTTGTCAAAGAATCGTCCGATCATGCTGGTTTTCAAGGAGGGGTCTGTCTCCTATTCTGGGGGTATAAAATAATATTTTAGAATACAGTGTTTGAAAAAGTATTTTTAGACCATTTCTCGAACACCCGTTTTGAATCGGAATTAAAGATTATATGCTTTACCCAAAAATGAAATTTTATTATAACAAATTATAGAGAATAAATCATAGAATTGAACTGTATACGTAAAAATTTTAAATAGCCTTATTCTATAAACTTATTTCACTTTGTTTCACTAAATTAGGACAACTAATGAAAATGAAAAGACGGAACACTTTTTAGAGACTTCAGCTCAAGTTTTTTTTTTAAATACTAAAAAATGTGAAGTTTTTGTCACACCCGTCACGTTGCTGTCACGCTAGAAAGCTCAAAAGCTTTTCAACTCTCCGCAATAAAATTACGAAGATTTGGACAGCACCAGAGCACCACCAGAAGAAGTTGTCTACGGCATCTGTAAGTGCATATATCGTATCCACAGAAAGACACACACCCACAACATTTTTTTATTGCTTTACCGTGTTCAGAGACCTCGAAAACGTCTAGAAAAGTTATAAAAAGTTGGGGTAGCTTTGTTAGAATTTTCCTAAGATTGCAATACTTTGGCATTTTAATGCGAGCCGAAGTAACAAAACTCTCACAAACATATAGTATACAGTTCCAGCCAGACGGGAAAAGGTAACGGATAACGAGCGTAAGGTGTTGCAAATGTACTTATATTTCACGGAAATACCCGAATAGCTTTGGAACACTAAACAAGGTTTTCCTTATAGCAAACGAAAATATAGAACTTGCACTTCAAATCGATATAAAAATCATTATACGAATATATCGATTTGTAATAGACACATCGATTGCAAAATGTGCTTTCTCATTGGTTGAAAACTGTCCAATTTTGCACAAGGGTTTACAGATAACTTCATATATAAGAAATTATAAGAGTGACGAATGATTAGAAGATCGTAGTAAAAAGTTCAAATCTTGACGAATCCAATGGTGTCCTTCTTCTTCTCAAAACAAGTATGTCTAACGGTTATGTGCCTTTAAAAAGTGACGAGATTGAGTAATTTGCTTGTGCTTTTTCGAGCGGCACCAGTTGATTTAGACAACTACAATTTTACAACGATGACTGCATACGTAAATATACGTTTTATAAGAAATTCGTAAACACAAAAATGAAAGTTTAAAACATTTTATTTCCGATGGTTTTTGTTTTGTTGAGATTGGATAATATTTAGTGGGTGAAATATTGGTACAAGTTGTGTTGTCTGAGACTACTCAATTGAGCAGTCTGCCACTTAGATGATTAAACAAAACAAAAGTATAATAACCCAAAGGAGTTAGAATTTCTGACTGTGTGACTGCAGTCCCCCTGGATCCGCCAATGCGTCCAAGTTTGGAACAAATCGGACGTAAATTGTGGCCGTTGGAGTGTGGATGTTAACATATATTTACATACTAGCTGACCCGTACGGCGTTGCCCGTGGTGGTTGGTATTTTCAGTCTTTTTAACGTAATTGTATTCTTTTTAAGAGTTCAGTCAGTGAGTGGTATTTGGCTTTTATATATATAGATCTTAAATAATAAAAGCACTATTGTCATAATAATAAAAGATCTGAAATTATGATTTTATTAACTTTGATCCCCCAAACCCCTCCTAAAATTTCGAAATTTTGCATACCATTTCTTAGTGAGCACCTATGGCCCTAGAGGAAGCTACATACCAAATTTCATTCCAATCCGTTCGGTAGTTTTGAAGAAATTGTGATTTAATAACTTTGATCCCCCAAACCCCCCTAAAATTTGAATGTTTTGAAACCCTTTCTTAGCGAGCGCCTATATGGCCCTAGCGGAAGCTACATATCGAATTTCATTCCAATCTGTTCGGTAATTTTGGAGAAATCGTGATTTAGTAATTTTTACCCCCCAAACCCCAATAAAATTTTCAATTTTTTAAAACCTTTTTTTAGTGAACACTTATGGTCCTAGAGGAAGCTACATACCAAATTTCATTCCAATCCGTTCGGTAGTTTTGAAGAAATCGTTTTTAATAACTTTAATCCCTCCAAACCCCCCTAAAGTTTCGAATTTTTTCAAACCCTTTCTTAGTGAGCACCTATGGCCCTAGAGGAAGCTACATACCAAATTTCATTCCAATCCATTCGGTAGTTTTGAAGAAGTCGTTTTTTAATAACTTTGATCCCCTAAAATTTAGAATTTTTTCAAACCCTTTCTTAGTAAGCACCTGTGGCCCTAGAGGGAGCTACATACCAAATTTCATTCGAATCCGTTCGGTAGTTTTTGAGAAATCGTGATGAGTGAGTCAGTGGGTTTTGGCTTTTATATATATAGAAGATAGATATATACAACTTTTAATTACACCCCAAAACGTGTTATCAGTCCTCATTGACTACTCCCGACCTCAGGTCTCACTATAAATGACAAAGAGTCACTGCAATAGCTCATCTTTCGTAAGGGCTAATAAAAGTACGAGGTATTTAAAAGGAATATACATGTCCCTAACTTATTAGCAATTTTATTGTAGTTTTCAGAATAAATACTCCCTACGAAGTACTCACTTGTACTCCATCATCAATATTCCAATATCAAAACGAATTTTTCACGCACGCGCATTTCAAATGGTAAAACTAATTGAACCTCAATCGATATTTTTAACAAAAGCAACGTGATGTTGACACAGATGTCGCAGATTGGCAATCGGTAGAGACAAGTGGCGCACAGATGAGCAAACACTTCTAATGAAACAAACTTTCACGGATATTTTACTTCAGGCTCAGGCTTGTAGCACGGACGACACAAGTGCACTTGACTCAGATGGAAAATAGATACAGCTCTCTTATAGTCGAGGTTTTAAATTATGAAAATACGACTTAGACTTGAAATAAACAGAAGTAAATAAAAAAGTAAATGTGTGCGGTTGTGGGACCCCCTCAGGAACGAAGTTCATCACGCTTTTCTGCAATTCTTTTAGTCTTAACGGCAACATACACACATTATTTTAATCCTTCATTTGCCGTTTATTATTAGTTTGTTTCTTATATAAATATTTACTGCTTCCATAGTTTAATCATCACATATATTATTTCTCAAGGCCATTTTTTTGTCGGTACGCCATAACTTCCTTAATACATCATCAAATTACATGAATGAGGCATCATTTTAAAGCTTTCCTTAACCGCCACACCGGAAAAATATACAAAATACAATTATACGAAAAAATACAAAAAGAAATAAAGAATCCGAAAGTAACAGTGATGTAAGATCAAGTAAGTTGTAGGGATATTTTCCTGGCGTTGGCAACACTGACGATAGCAATAACCAGCTGGAAAGCTGTGTTGCCCCGCCACTGCATTGCTATTTTTAATTAATTGTACATTTAGTATTGTATAGTATACGCATTATACGATACTAAATATATGGAGTGTACTTTAATTAAGTGGGATCTAAGTAAGTTAGAATGCGAATGCTTCGCACGGGTCAGCTAGTATTGTTATAAATAAAGGTGTAGAATTAAATAACATCAAAGCTAAAATGGTAAACACTGTTAAATGTCCATCCATTGTAAATACATTCAATAAACATAAAATATTGGTTCATCAGTCTAGGCCTAACCTAAAATTATTGTGTATGATTAATTTATTTTACCTGTCTTAACTAACGGCAACATACGTACACACATTTTAGGTTAGACCTAGACTTAAAATTATTTTCTAGGCCTAACCTAAAATTATTGTTTGTGTGTTGCAGGTAAAATAAATTAAATATACACACAATAATTTTAGGTTAGGCCTAGACTGATGAGCCAACATTTTATGTTCATTGAATGTATTTCAGCGCTTGACGATAATATCTGAACTACGCCGGACGGAATAACCGATCGCCTCTTAATTTAAATTGATGAACCAAAACACATGTTTTTTTAATGTATTTACATTCATTGCCATAGCAACCAATTTGATAACGCTTTTTCGTTACTCGTATTTTATATTTGCCATTGCCACAGCAACCAATTAATAACACTTTTTTCGTTACGCATTAAATTTTCTATTTGTTAACTCCTACCGCAACCCAAGTTAATAAAAAAGGTTCGTTAGCAGGCCCGAACTTTTATTTAAAAATATTAATACCAAACGCATCGACACTTTATCCAATCAGCATAAGCATTCAAAACTTCACCCTTTTTAATCAATTTTTGACCTCTTATAATCCATACTTATAAAAGCCAAATACCATTAGTAGAGTCCGCGACGATCTGGCGTAAAATGGAGTGGGGGAAGGTCATTGACCTTGGGCCACGCCCCCTTTTTTTGGGTGTTTTTTTGGGTCTTTTTGGTTCCTAACCCAAGCCACGCCCCCTTTTTTTGGGGTGTTTTTTTTTGAGTCTTTTTGGTTCCTAACCCAAGCCACGCCCCCTTTTTTTGGTTCCTAACCTAAGCCATTTTTTGGGAATTTTGGATTTTGGGTTTTTTTTTTGGGGGGTCCTAACCTAACATTTTTGGATTTTGGTTTTTTTTTGGGGGTCCTAACATTTTTTGGAATTTTTGGATTTTTGGGGATTTTTGGAAATTTTGGGAATTTTGGATTTTTAAAGATTTTGGGGAATTTTGAGCCGCCATCTTTTTTTTTTGGCAGCCATCTTGTTTTGTAATAATTAATATTTAATTTAATTTAATTTTTTGCTTTGAAAAAAGTTTGGGTGTCGCCGAGAGTCGAACCGGGTATCACCATGACCCGAGTCCGCAGCGCTAGCGGTTAAGCTAGGCCGACTCTGTTGAGAATCTACTGTTTTGTGAAGTATATAAGTTTACCATCCGTCAGCAACCTCTGTGTCAGATACAAGGTGTTATAGTGTTGTCGGGATATAGTATAAATTGTATTATAACAACCCGAACATTACCGATCGTTCCCGAATCCGACCGAAGGTCACTTAGAGAAATTAAGAGCTTTAAATTGTTATAGTACCCTTGTAATATAGTATAAATTGCATTATATAATCCCGAACATTACCGAGGGGGCCCGAGTAAACCCGAATCGGACTTAGTCAAAATAAAGACTTGCAAACCGTAATTAACCGAACGTAAGGCTCTGCCGCAACCCCCGAAATTCGTACTTATGCGAAATAAAGCTTAGACTAACCATAGGCGTTGCCGCACCCCTTGTAATATATTTCTACCGGTCTTACCCGAACCAAAACGACGGACTTGACCGAGCTTAGGCTTCGCTGTACCCCCGAATTATTTTTATAAAATGTGTTATAACGTATGGAAAACCGAGCTAACCCGAACGTAAGATTCTGCCCGAGTTCAACCGAAGGGCACTTAGCCGAAATAAAACTTTGGCTAAAATTAGGCTCTCCCGCAACCCCCAAAATTCGTACTTAGGCGAAATAAAGCTTAGGCTAAGCGTAGGCGCCCCCGCACCCCGTGCGTATGATTTACACTATTTCTACCGGTCTTACCACGAACCAAAACGCCGGACTTGACCGAGCTTAGGCTTCGCTGTACCCCCCGAATTATTTTTATGAATGTGTTTTAATGTATGGAAAACCGAGATAACCCGAACGTAAGGTTCTGTCCGAGTGCAACCGAAGGGCACTTAGCCGAAATAAAATTTTGGCCAAAATTAGGCTCTGCCGCATCCTTGCAAACCGCACTTAGGCTAACCATAGGCGCTCCCGCACCCGTGCGTCTGATATACACTGTTTCTAACAGTCTTACCCGAACCAAAACGCCGGGCTTGACCGAGCTTAGGCTTCGCTGTACCCCGAATTATTTTTATAAAATGTGTTATATTGTACGGAAAACCAAGCTAACCCAAACGTAAAGTTCAGTCCGAGTCCAATCCGAACTTAGTAAAAATTAAAATTTTGGCTAACATTAGGCTCGGCCATAACCCATGCGTATGATATACGTAACTACATAACCGACCAAAATATAACGTAATGTTTCTAAAAAGTAAAACAAGTTGTATTCGGTCTAACTCAACCCCGGGGGTCACCCCTCCCCCAAATTTTGCAACAAAATTTCGAAAAAACGGAAATGTTAATGTTTTTAACGGAGGCTTAAGTGCAAACGAATTCTAAAATATATTTCGTACACGTAGGCAACTATTCAGCACCGTCGTGATTAGAGCTATTTCCCCGTAACGGAATTTCTCCGCAATGGTTATTAATATAAAATTCACTCAACTTAACGTAAGGCTCTGCCGCATCCCATGCGTATGATATAACTGTTTCTACCGGTATTTTTCAAACATAAGGCTCTGCCGCAACTCTTACAAACCGTAACTAAACCGAAATAAAACTTTAGCTAACCAAGGCTCTACCGCACCCTTGTGTATAATATACGTAATTACATAACCAAACTTAACCGAAGCCGCCTGTATTACTTAACGTTAAAACTTTCTCTAAGCCACCTTTAAAATTTCTTTCAATATAAATTCTCCGTATGTTTGTCGGTAGACACGGGAGCTTAGTAACAATCACGGTT
>JAGFPH010008605.1:24301-34365 GCA_018207615.1 Philaenus spumarius
AAAATGTGCTTTCTCATTGGTTGAAAACTGTCCAATTTTGCACAAGGCTTTACAGAAAACTTCATATATAAGAAATTATAAGAGTGACGAATGATTAGAAGATCGTAGTAAAAAGTTCAAATCTTGACGAATCCAATGGTGTCCTTCTTTTTCTCAAAACAAGTCTGTCTAACGGTTATGTGCCTTTAAAAAGTGACGAGATTGAGTCATTTGCTTGTGCATTTTCGAACGGCACCAGTTGATTTAGACAACTACAATTTTACAACGATGACTACATACGTAAATATACGTTTTATAAGAAATTCGTAAACACAAAAATGAAAGTTTAAAACATTTCATTTCCGATGGTTTTTGTTTTGTTGAGATTGGATAATATTTAGAGGGAGAAATATTCATTTTTGACTGTATGACTGCAGCCCCCCTGGATCCGCCAATGCGTCCAAGCGTCTTGGAAAACCAACGTGTGTACCAAATTTGAAACAAATCTGACGTAAAATGTGGCCGTTAGAATGTGAACATATATTTACATAGCCTATATATACAACTTTTAATTACACCCCAAAACGCCCCAGGGACTACTCCCGACCTCAGGTCTCACTGTAAGAGACAAAGAGTCACTGCAATAGCTCATCTTTCGTAAGGGCTAATAAGTACGAGGTATTTAAAAGGAATATAAATGTCCCTATCTTATTATCAATTTTATTTTAGTTTTCAGAATAAATGCTCCCTACGAAGTACTCCCTTGTACTCCATCATGAACGAAATAACGCAAAGACCGCCTTCCAATATCATGGTAGCTGAACGGAATAACAACGCACAGCACAATATTCTAATATCAAAACGAATTTTTCACGCACGCGCATTTCAAACGGTAAAACTAATTGAACCTCAATCGATATTTTGAACAAAAGCGACGTGATGTTGACACAGATGTCGCTGATTGGCAATCGGTAGAGACAAGTGGCGCACAGATGAGCAAACACTTCTAATGAAACAAACTTTCACGGAGATTTTACTTCAGGCTCAGGCTTGTAGCACGGACGACACAAGTGGATTTGACTCGGATGGAAAATAGATACAGCTCTCTTATAGTCAAGGTTTTAAATACGACTTAGACTTGAAATAAACAGAAGTAAATAAAAAAAGTAAATGTGTGCGGTTGTGGGACCCCCTCAGGAACGAAGTTCATCACGCTTTTTTCAATTCTTTTAGTCTTAACGGCAACATACACACATTATTTTAATCTTTCATTTGCCGTTTATTATTAGTTTGTTTTTTATATAAATATTTACTGCTTCCTTAGTTTAATCACATATATTATTTCTCAAGGGCATTTTTTGTCGGTACGCCATAACTTCCTTAATACATCATCAAATTACATGAATGAGGCATCATTTTAAAGCTTTCCTTAACCGCCACACCGGAAAAATATACAAAATACAATTATACGAAAAAGTACAAAAAGAAATAAAGAATCCGAAAGTAACAGTGATGTAAGATCAAGTAAGTTGTAGGGATATTTTCCTAACGTTGGCAACACTGATGATAGCACCCAGCTGAAGAGCTGCCGTTACGCCGCCACTGCATTGCTATTTTTAATTGATTGTATATTTAGTATTGTATAGTGTACGCATTATACGATACTAAATATACGGTGTGTACTTTAATTAAGTGGGATTTAAGGGATTTAAGTAAGTTAGAATGCGAATGCTTCGCACGGATCAGCTAGTATTATTATAATAAAGGTGATAAATTAAATAACATCAAAGCTAAAATGGTAAACACTGTTAAATGTCCATCCATTGTAAATACATTCAATAAACATAAAATATTGGTTCATCAGTCTAGGCCTAACCTAAAATTATTGTGTATGATTAATTTATTTTACCTGTCTTAACGGCGACATACGAACACACATTTTAGGTTAGACCTAGACTTAAAATTATTTTCTAGGCCTAACCTAAAATTATTGTTTGTATCTTGCAGGTAAAATAAATTAAATATACACACAATAATTTTAGGTTAGGCCTAGACTGATGAGCCAACATTTTATGTTTATTGAATGTATTTCAGCGCTTGACGATAATATCTGAACTACGCCGGACGGAATAACCGATCGTCTCTTAATTTAAATTGATGAACCAAAACACATGTTTTTTTAATGTATTTACATTCATTGCCATAGCAACCAATTTGATAACGCTTTTTCGTTACTCGTATTTTATATTTGCCATTGCCACAGCAACCAATGATAACACTTTTTTCGTTACGCATTAAATTTTCTATTAACCCCTACCGCAACCCAAGTTAAGCAACTTCCAATAAAAAAGGTTCGTTAGCAGGCCCGAACTTTTATTTAAAAATATTAATACCAAACGCATCGACACTTTATCCAATCAGCATAAGCATTCAAAACGTCACCCTTTTTAATCAATTTTAGACCTCTTACAATATATTATAATAATTAATTCGATCTCACAGCTGAACCGCTGACGTGAGTTGAGCGAATTTGCAAAATCAAGTTTATGTATTTTAGAGTTTCAACCAACTATTTGGGAAATTGGTCTACTCACGAAGACGTTGAATAGCTGCCTACGTGTACGAAATACGAGTGACAGTAAAAAAATAAAGGGCAATTTTAATTTCCCTCTGAATAACATGTATGGCAGCACTGATTGTTTTGGTATAACGTCTATCAGCTGTTCACTGAAAGTATTGTTTCATTGTTAGCTCCTTGTGATTGTGTTCAAAAGACTGTGCGAAATGAGTTCTTCTTTGTCCGATTGCGCAAAGAAAGAAAGGCGAGCAGCGATACGTCTCCTCAATGCAGAAGGTGTGAAACTAGCAGAGATTGTTCAAAGTGGTAGGATTTTCTGTGTGGTGAACAGCGGCCTGGTAACTACAAAAACTAATGAAAATATTTAAGCGGTTAAACAAATGATTCTCGTGAACCGATGAATTACAGTTGATGAAATTGCAAGTGGTTAAATATAAGTCATGGTTCAGCTTTAAACCATGATAAAAGTCATGACTTATAAGTGGATGACTTATAAATCGTGGTTTATAAGTCATCCACGATTCTTTAAACTTTTGAAAAGTCTGTGCTCGCTGGGTTCCACGTCAATTGAACAACATCCACTGAGACAATAATTTGAAAACTTTCCAGAAGCATTTTTAACGTTATGAAGAAAAAGGAGACTCATTTCTTAACCGAATAATAACCGTTGATGAGACATGGGTCCATCATTTTGAACCAGAGAGTAAGCGGCAAAGTTTGGTGTGGAAACATCCTTCATCTCCTACAGCAAAAAAAAATCAAAAGTCATATGTCTACAGAAAAGGTATTATGGAATATGGAAAGTCAAATTTTGGTTGACTTCAAACCTAAAGGTCAAACAATAAATAGTGACACCTGCTGTGAGCTACTGCGTTTATTGAAGCAAAAACAAAACCAAAAGACTTGGTAAACTTTCAAAAGGCGTGATTTTGCTTTAGGATAACGCTATAAGTAAAATTCAACTCAGAGTGAGGCGGAAGTTCAAGCCTACCAAGGGTCAGCACGGTCGACTGGTTTCCGCTCCACTCCTACCTGAATTTTAGTTTTTTATAGTAGCGTTATGCAAACTTTTTTTATGACAAGAAAATATAAAAATAAATCACATAACGTAGTGTATCACGATCGTCTGTTTATTTTGATACCAAATTTGAAGTAAATCGGTAAATGTTGAGTAATTAAATGGCATAGCTTTTAATGTAACTAAGAACTATTGAAGGTGTTTTTAATTACTCAACATTTACCGATTTACTTCAAATTTGGTATCAAAATAAACAGACGATCGTGATACACAACGTTATGTGATTTATTTTATATTTTCTTGTTATAAAAAAAGTTTGCATAACGCTACTATAAAAAATTAAAATTCAGGTCGGAGTAGAGCGGAAACCAGTCGACCGTGCTGACCCTCGGTAGGCTTGAACTTCCGCCTCACTCTGAGGTGAATTTTACAATAGACCCATACGGCCAAAGGACAAAGTCCTGTGCCTTCAAAATCTCGGTTTTCAGATGTTAAACCACCCTCCATGTCATGTAGTCCGGACCTGGCTCCAAGCGATTTCATCTTTTTGACCCATTAAAAGAACTGTTGCGAGGGAATCATTATCGATCTGATCAAGAGGCCATTGAAGCGGTGCAAAACTTTCTGAACGCGAGACCAAAAACCTTCTTCCCGGAAGGAACTACAATGCTCGTTAAAAGATGGACTAAGTGCATAGAAGTAAGAGGGGATTATATTGAAAGTAATGCTACTGTTACTTATGAAAGTAAGTACAATAAATATATAGATTTTTTTACTTTCTCACTTATAATAGTATAGAGAAAGTATAGTGATCGCAAAAAAAATCGATGTTGAGATTTTTGTGAAAATGTCCATTTTGGGACCCCCTGAGTCCAAAAAAGTGGTTTTTACAAAATGTCTCTCTGTATATACAAAAAAGCTAGAGCGAAAACTATTTCAAACAAATGTGCATCAGACATGTCAAGTAGGCCTGTATAGATGCAAGAAAAAAGGTTTTGAAAAATTTTTGAAAAACGACCCCCTTTTTGGCAAACACACCCTAAAAAAAACCAGTTATTATTTTTTTAAATAAAAAACCGGCTCTAACGATTTTGATCAAATTTGGCTTATTTGTAGCCCTTAATGAACCCTACCTTATACAAAAAAACCGCATCTTTCAAAAAATTCTCGTTTTGCTAATAACAATAAAATGTATTAGTTACTCTCCCAACATAGGCATAAAATTGGCGTGCGAAGCACGCAATGCTCAGTGTATTGAACATTCTTCCACAATGGGGTTGGCGTGCGAAGCACGCAATGCACTGTGTATTGAAAATACTCCCAATACGGGGTTGGCGTGCGAAACACGCAATGCATTGTGTATTGAAAATACTCCCAATACGGGGTTGGCCTGCAATGCACCGTGCGTCGGCCGCTTCTCATAGTGTTCAGTGTCAAGCTCACATGTGCGTCCTTAACAGCGAACGTGTTAATAATTTAAATATGTTTGTGAGAAAGTATGTGCCAGTTCCTGGTACCGTTTATTCAATTTCACTTTACTTATTGACTTACACTCGTAAATTAATAGAATTTGTTTCCATTCCCGGCTCACGCACTACTTCGTTCCGCTCGCACCGGTAAAACCCCCTTTGCTAGTTTGCACCTTTACCACGGATTAAGGACTGCTTCGCTTCGCTCGCAGAGCTCGAACTCGCTTTTTATAGTACTTTTAGTTTACTTTTACGGTATTTTACTTTTTCATAGATTTTGGGGGAACCAGACGGGCTATAAGGTCATGTAAAAACAAAAAAACAAAATGTACTAAATAAACTCCTATATTTATTTCAGTAAATAATTCCCCGAATTAGTTTCATTCTAGAACGAAAAATCTTCATTTTCGGTCAAACAAAATGCTTACGGTTGTTGATTTGTATTATGACGAACTAGTAGACTACGAGCGACTTAGAAAACCAACGTGTTTACCAAATTTGGACCAAATCGGACGTAAAGTACGGCCGTTAGAATGCGAACACAAACATATAGGCCTGCAGGGTGAATGAGGAAGTGTTCTTCTACTAGTGAAAATAAAGAAAAAAGTACATATAAACATATGTTCGGAAGTGCCTAAATACTTAATGCCTTTGGATGTAGGAAATATAATATTGGTACAGATAGCGCCAATTAGGATGGAGCGCGAAGAGGGGAATTGCAAGTCTCCTACGCCGGCTCCCACCACATTTCCCCTCTCGCGGCGGAGTACAGTCAGAGCATTGACTGGGCTAAAAAGCGTTCACAGCGACAGCAACCGTACCGTGGCTAGACAGAAACTGACTACTTTTTGGTGGTGACTATAGTGAAGACTCACAGTCAGTAGGAGAGGGTAAGACGTTACAGCGCATGCTCAAGTGACGCTTCACTCTATCTGGCATTATCTGTATGACATCTTTCACCCATGTACAAAAAACCAAAAATGTTCATATATTTTCAAAATGGCGGCCGTTTAAAAGTTGTAATGTGAAATATCTCGGAAACCGATAACTTTACAAACGAATTTAAAGAAACAAAAGGTTTCCTTTTTTAATGATAAACACAACGGTTGCTTTATTATTTCTGTAACTTCAAAGAAAACCGAGTTATTGGCTAAAATCTAAAAACATTTGTATCTTGGAAGTTGTCAAAAATTTTAGTTAGCGGTTTTCGAGGTATTTTACATTACTACAAATGTTGAATGACCGCCATTTTGAAACTATTAAAAAAACGTTTTAGTTTTGTGTACTTGGGTAAAAGATGTCATACCAAATATGTATCCAAAATGTGCATTCAATATAATAAAATGTACATAATATATAAAATGGTGGATAACTGGAAAACGAACCATTTCCGGACCTACGTTCGTGTGAAGTTTTTTTCTTTATTTTCACTAGTAGAACAAGTACTGAAAGTTTCTCTGTTTCTTCCAGAATCAACCTCTATGCATAACATTTTTAACGACACCCAAAATGTGTTCTGGGGACCATGATCGGCGCTCATTGACTACTTCCGACCTTAGGTTTCACAGTGAGAGGCACTGCAATAACTAATCTTTCCTACGGAATTTCGCTAATAACAAAAACTAATCAGTAACAGCAGTAACTAACTTTACAGGTGCAATCAACTCCTGCAAAAGCGAGTGTACGTCCTTACGTATGTGAGTAACAATATAATATAACAGCTGATTTCACCCATTATTTGTAATACTTAAACAAAACCTAACATAGATTATACTTTGGGGTTATGTTTACAACTTCAATCAATAATATAAGTGTGAAGTTGGTTTTTTTAAATACGAGTTAAAGAACTAATCGTATATACGTTATAAGATTTGCTTTGAGTTTATAAAATGAATATAAGTACAACATTTTATTATGAATGTATTCATTTAAACAAAGAAGAGATAGTCCTTCGTTTAACTTCGGCAACATTCGTACATCTTCGTATAACATATAAACATAATATTCCATTATTAATTTCTTCATTGTAATATTAATAACTTCCAAATCATTTGATCTATCATTATGAAATAAAAATCAATTAAAAGATAATATTTTTATCTTCATTTAGATATATACTAATGTATATAAATACAAAATGTTTACAAATAGGCCTACAGTTTTATAACCGTTACAATTAATTGTACACATGAGTTAAATATCCCCGGCTACATAGTTAGGTAACGTCTGTTGGTTTTAAATTGTTGTTGTTTTTTCTTAATGGTGTATTTCTGATGTGTATCTAAATTAATCTACCTGCCTGTGATTTTTCACGGGTGCAAGAGCGAGAAAAGATGCTAAACCAGCTGAACGCGTGAGTTGTTAATGATGACTTGAATTTGAATGAATGAAATGAATCGATTCATAATTCGGTTCTTTTAAGTGAGTTGATTCATCTGATTCAGTTCAATGAAAAGGATATTTTGCCCAGGGCCGCTAGTATCTTCTATTCTCTCCGGCCCTGGTTTTGCCCATCAGTAGGCCTACTTGACGTAGTTGTGCGACATCGTGTGTAAGTAGAGTGTAACCTCCCCTCCCCTATATCCAAGAGCTGTAAGGTTTGTGTAAAGTATTGATTCCTCGCTACCCCTAGTCTACTTCTACTTTTACCTCGGCCACTCTAGACGTATTCATCAACAGAATATAGCGTATGTTTCTATACTGGAGTAGGCCCTACACGGGATAGTCAAATGAAAGGGAAAGGTGTTTTGTTTTAAATTGTAAATTTTGGCCAACAGATTTGAAAAAAATACTGTCATCTCTTTTAGGCAGAAAATTTGGGTTTTGTCGAACAACTCCTTTCCTATTGCCATCTATACTCATATTATAAAGAGGTAAAGTTTGTTTGTTTGTTTGTATGTAGGGGGTAATCTCTGGAACTACTGAACCAAGTGAAAAAATAGTTTTACTAATAAAAACCTACACTATCCCTGAGTAACATAGGCTATAATTCATTTTGATAAAAACATTTTGTATTGCAATATTTGTAAATTTAGTCGCAAAAATTCTTAGGTTGGCCTAGACTGATGAACCAACACATATTTCTTGAATGTATTTACATTAATTACCATAGCAACCAATGGAATAAAATAACAGATAAAACAGCTGTTTGCTCTAATATTTCCATTAACAGCTGATTTCAAACTTTGAAGCAATTATTTCTATTTCTAACGTTTAGGTTAGGTTTTTATTAGACCTGAGCCTTGCTGTTTCTTTTAACCTTTATTAGCGAATTTCCATAGGAAAAATGAGCTATTGCAGTGGCCTTATGGTAAGACCCAAGGTCGGGAGCAGCAAATGAGCACCGATCATGGTCCCCAGAACACGTTTTGGCATGTCATTAAAAATCATATATATGTATATTATGAGTTCGCACTCTAGCGGCCGCATTGTAGGTCCGATTTGGTTCAAATTTGGTACACATGTTGGTGGTCTATGTCGCTCGGACGAGTTCGTTAGCCAAAAAATCCAACAACCGGAAGTACGTTTTTTGACGGGAAGTAACTATTTTTTGATATTTTTACTACGAGAATGAAAATTTTTTATAGTTTTTTCTAAAAATATAAATGTAGGATGTTATTCTGCACATTTTGTTTTTTTACGCGATTTTATAGCTCGCTTGGGTCCCCCAAAATCGATCAAAACGTAAAACACCGTAAAAGTACCCGGTTCGAAGCCTAGTTGTGCAAACTCGCGAGGCCACTAGGCGCAAACAAATTCTACTAATATATTGCGTACACGCAAACATCTGTTCAACGCCTTCGTGAGTAGACCTATTTCCTAAATTGTTGGTTGAAACCCTAAAACATAGGCATATAAACTTAATTTTGGAAATTTGCTCAACTCACGTCAGCGGGCCAGCTGCGTGGTCGAATTATTATAACATTTAAAATTATTTACTATCTTAGCTTTGGGGTTATTATTTATTAATCCTACACTTTTATTATAAATAAAACATAACATGATTATGTGTATAGAAGGTTCCAACGGGTTGGCGTGCGGAGCACGCAGGGATTTGCCTTAGTTATTTAATAAAATCCTATTAGGTTCACTCTACAAGAGCAGAAGATTTCCCTTTTATTAGCGAATTTCCATAGGAAAGATGAGCTATTGCAGCGACCCTTATGGTGAGTCCTAAGGTCGGGAGTAGTAAATGAGCATCGATCATGGTCCCCACAACACGTTTTGGGGTGACATTAAAAATGTTCTATGTATGTAAATATGTGTTCGCACACTTAAGCACACGTTGGTTGCTTAAGTCGCTCGGACGAGTTCGTTAGCCAAAAACAACCCAACAACAGAAGGTAACTATTTTTTGAAATTTTTCTTACTGTAATAAAACCTTTTAGGGTTTATCTAAAAAAAATAAATGTTGGATTTTATTCTGCACATTTTGTTTTTTGCCACGACCTTATAGCTCGCTTTGCACCCCCAAATCGATCACAACGTAAAATACCCTAAAAGTACCCAGTTCGAATCCACGAATTAGTAAGCTGCGAGCGAAGCGAAGCAGTCCATGACCCGAGGCCGGAAGGTCGAGTTGCAAAGTCGTATCGAAAGCGAGTTTTTACGCTGCGAGTGGAACAAAACTGGAGGCTTATAACTGGAGGCTTTCCATTGAACTGAATCATTTGAATCAACTCACTTAAAAGAACCGAATTATGAATCGATTCATTGCATTCACTCCAGTCATCGTTCACAACTCACGCGTTCAGCTGGTTTGGCGTCTTTTCTCGCTCTTGCCTTTATATCTACAGTAAGACCTCGATAATCCGGCACTCTATAATCCGGCAGACTCGATAGTTCGGTATCAATCATCTTGAAAATTTGCACTTCATAAAAATAGCAGTTTTTGTAATTATTGAGTGATTTAAGCCCGGTCTACACTGTCTGTTGGCTCCGCATCCGTTAAAAACAGTGTGTAAAAATCTACTGCTCAATAAACTTGTCCAAAACAAACATTTCAATCAAAATTTCTCCT
>JAGFPH010008606.1:32329-44040 GCA_018207615.1 Philaenus spumarius
GCACGCCATTCCGCATATTGGGAATAGCTTCAATACACAAAGCATTGCGTGCTTCGCACTCCATTCCCCGTATTTGGAGCATCTTCAATACACAATGCATTTCGTGCTTCGCTCGCAAACTACCACATGGCTTTGAACCGTGAACTTCTATAGTATTTTACGTTTTGATTTTAGGGGAACTAAGCCAGCTGTAAGGTCGTGTATAAAAACAAAATGTGCAGAATAACATCCTACATTAATATTTGTAGAAAAAACTCAAAAACAAATTAATGTAGGAAGTTATTCTGCACATTTTGTTCTTATACACGACCTTACATCTTTCTTAGTTCCCCTAAAATCAAAACGTAAAATACCATAGAAGTTCCCGGTTCAAAGCCATGTGGTAGATTCTACCGAGGGGTTGGCAAGCGAAGCACGAAATGCATTGTGTATTGAAGATGCTCCCAATACGGGGATTGGAGTGCGAAGCACGCAATGCTTTGTGTATTGAAGCTATTCCCAATATGCGGAATGGCGTGCGAAACACCCAATACTTTGTGTATTGAAGATACTCCCAATATGCGGAATGGCGTGCGAACCATTTTGCAGCTATTCAGCACCGTCGTGAATAGATCTATTTCCCAAACTGTTGGTTGAAACCCTAAAACATAGGCCTATAAACTTAATTTTGGAAATTTGCTCAACTCACGTCAGCGGTTCAGCTGCGTGGTCGAATTATTTTAATCTTTCAATCACCGTTTATTATTAGTTTGATTTCTATACAAATATTTACCATTTCCATACGTTTAATGTTATTATAAAAAAAGGTATACAATTAATTTTAACATCAAAGCTAAGATGGTAAACACAGTTAAATGTCCATTTATTGTAAAAACATTTAATAAACATAAAATGTTGGTTAATCAGTCTAGGCCTAACCTAAAACGATTGTGTGTATGTTTAATTTATTTTGCCATCCTTAACGGCAACATACATAAAATAATTTTAGGTTAGGCCTACGAAAAATGGTTTTGAAAATTTTTGAAAAACAACCCTTTTTTTGGCAAAAAAAAACCCCAAAAAATCAGTTATTATTTTTTTATAAAAAACGGCTTTAACGATTTTGATCAAATTTGGCTTACTTGTAGCCTTTAAAGTACCCTACCATATGCAAAAAACCGCATCTTTCTAAAAATTCTCGGTTAGCTAATAATAATAATAATAATAATAATAATAATAACTGTTTTGGGGTTTTTTTTGGCCATAAAGGGGGTTGTTTTTCAAATTTTTCAAAACCTTTTTTTCGTAGACTTAACCTAAAAAGTCAATGCTGAAACTAATTCAGTTTTGATTGCCAATTGCCGATCCCCTAAACACGATTGAACTTATGCTTACAACGATTATTTGAATATTTTAGTTATTCTTTAAACGTCATCCATGTGCTCTTATATCTCGCGGGTTTTGTTTTTTACTGAGGGGGCTTGCGTAGAAGTGGGTGTGAATAACAAAAAACTGTTTCAATCAACAGTTTCGTAAAAAACAACTCTTACTTTATTGATTTAAGGGAGTATTATTATTATTATAATTTTATCCAGGGATATGCTAAAATAGAGTTTTTGGGGGGCGATTTTTCGTTTTAAATCTACAGTATATAAATAAAAGTATAAATGTTCGTTTGCTTAAAATCTTTAGTCTACGAAAGTGTTTCACTGATTGCTTTGAAACGTCAACCCAAAGTTTCATTTAAATACATGCGTGTTTTTATATACTTTTTTTTAAAACAACGCCATTGTTAGACGTAAAAACAACACAAACTGGACTAAATAGTTTACAGCAATGGGGACGCCATACTAAATAATAAATAAATATGTTTATAGTTGATACAGTAATCTGCTGTTTTCTCTAATATTTCCAATGACAGCTGATGATTTCAAACTTTTAAACAATTATTTGTACTTCTAACTTTTAGGTTAGGTTTTTATTAGAGTGTAGACCTGAGCCTTGCTGGTTCTTTTAACCTTTATTAAACTGCTGTTATAAAATATCCTAAATAGTTTGATTTGAATTTTTAACATTATTTACCTACTTGGGGTTATTATTATTCTTACGCATTTATTATAAAGAAAACACAATATAATTACGTGCATAGAAGGTTCCAACGGTCTCCCCTAGTAACTAATGCATTTTCAGCCAGAAAGGTATTAAAATAGAGTTTTGGAAGGTTAATTTTTCATAATTTTTCAATCACCCTGTGATTGGGAGGTTTTCTTCACTCCCCGGTCATTCGACCCTCTGTAGTGTCCTTGCACCCCCAGTTTTTCGGCTGGTGCAGTAGCCCTCGACCAGGAAGATGACGCCCCCTTTCCCTCGAAAGAAGTACGTCTTCAATCAGGGAGCTAAACCCCCAGAAGAAGTCTTTGCTGCAAGAAGGGATGAAAGGCACCCTCCACTCGTAGTACCAGTGTCGGCAAGGTTGGACGAGTCACCGTCGGGATCACTTTCGTCTCACCCTACCGCATTTACTCTAAAAAGGGTTGCACCCTTTGCCCACATACATGGGATCTCACCGATGGTTTTGAAGGTAGCCACCATGGGGTGAGATGACTACCGCCTCGTTGTCCGCGACTGCTTATTTGTTAGGCTTCGCCTACTTATCTCGCAGTTAACCATTGCTGGTCGTGCCACTATCCGCAACCTGTGGACGCGCCTGGTAGCACGAGGAGTGCATCTGGAAAGATAACCCGGGGCCAGGACCCTCATTACCCTACCGCAATTCAAGTTCCTCTGTCCTAATCACTCATCATTTCCGTGAAAATATCATAATATACAATTATCTGTTTGCATTTGATTCGCCAAGAATCGCTGCGGGGATTGGTGAGCGAAGCGAGCAGGTTGTGGTGCCCCCTATTTTGAAATAGACTGATCATAGCTGGATGTTGTATTGACTCTATAGCATGTCTGATTTTCATACATAATTTAATGGCGTAACATGTAATGTTGGGCGTTGTACATATTTAATAAGAAAACCAAATCACGACAGTGTTATCTAATCTGACACTGATTTCATATTCGCATGCTACAACGAGTAGCAGAAAGTAGTAGGCCTCAACATGGTGAGTAGTGTAGCTGTACGGATTGTTTCTTTGTAAAAATCTAAGTTTTACATTTATACTATTACTTGGTAGAACACCACTTAAATGAAAAAAAAAACAAACACAGAACATTTAGTAAATTCTATAAAATTGTTTTGAGTCTTGACGACCATGGTTTCGCCAAGGAAAATATAGAAAACAGACATAATTCATTACATATTACATATTACAACAGAGAACAGTTACTTGGCTGACAAACAAGAGTAAAATAACGGTAAAATAAGTCAAACTCGATAGAAGACTCAAGGGGAGTTGGGAAACAGTCTTGTTATCGAGGGACTCTTCTAGTTTAGGTTCGTGCTATCAAGGTAATCTTAACTAGAAGTCGTGCTATCAAGGTCACTGTTTTTAAAGTGTAAACTGTTATATACCTCGTATAAAAATTGCGGGCAGTGAATCGGATTTTACCGTCACGCGTCACCCTCTACTATATTTTTGTAGTACACATGTGTATATATATATAGCAGAGTATATTGTTTAATTTGTACTACCTCTGAAATGTACATTGTGCTTCCTCATTTCATAAATTGTGTTTTTATTCAATATGTTCTATACTTTTGAATTGTAAATCAGAATATCGCCGTAGAAGTTTACACTTTTCACGTGTGGTCTTAAGCACACCTGGATTTTTTTCTCAAACCCGTTTATAGCAAGTGCATTTTTAATCAACCCTCACTAGCGCGTTTTGTTTTAAAAAGTATATTTTATTATTACTATACTGTAACAAAGTATGCACTGTAATGTAACTGGTTAGTAAATAAAATGTATGATATAAACGTTTCGGGAAGTAGACGAAAATACAGGTAATGTGTTGGTTTCAATGTTCAGGTTATCCTAAAGATGTACAAGGAATGTTATGCAGTAAAAAGAGTCAATAAATTTTGTTTGTTTTGAGCTACTTACTAGCCCAGTCGGTATAGGTTACAACTACCAGTAATTTTCAATACGGCTGAATTTTTTTTATAAGTAAGTTACATTAAAGTATGTAGATTAACATAAAAAATGTTGACCAGTCTATCGATTTCCCAAAGTCGAAAAAAAATCGATTATCATTTTGTTTTCGATTAACCTTAATATTTCGAGCTGGGATAAAGATAGAGAAAAATAAAACTACCACCGTGTAGGGGAGGTATTTTTCAACAAAAAAGGTCATATGTATTTATTTCGTCCGAGCAATGGTTTGTCTGCAAAAAATTCGATAATGAAAGTATGTATTTTGCAGCAGGGGAAATCACTAAAAGGGGGAAATCTCATTCATATATATATAAAGCGTTGGCTCATTCTATATTGGCCAAATTTTAATATATCGAATTGAAACTTGACATAGGTGTTAAAATATATATTTTAAACATTTATGCTGAGTCTCAGTTTGTTATCTTGAAAATTACCCGATCTAGAGCCAATTGACTTATCAATGGGTTTATCAATTTTAGGAGTACCGGACCCACCAATTCATTTTAAACAGTCCCAGTTTAGAAAATTTTCAAAATATCAACCTGAAGGTTTTTTTACAAGTTAAATATATAGATTCAAACAAGTTCAAGGAGTGTACACCTTTTTTATTATTTACTTTTCAAAGCACAAGTAACTTAAAAAAGTATAATTTTAGACCTTTTTAGATTTTTCATCAAAACGCTAGAGTTAATCGGCTGCAGATTAGTCATTTTTTTAAATATAGTTTTTAAAATAAGTATAGCAAAAAACAATTGTGTTTTTAACTTCTGTACCAATTTTTAAATCGATATGTTCAAAAATGTCGAAAATGGAGCCGTTGAATCCAAAGGTGTTATAGTTAAAACGAGGTAGGTAAAACAGAAGACTATTTTCAAGCGCCTCGTTTTCAAAAATAACATGAAAAAATCGTTCATACTTACTAAGAATATATATTGGTGTACTCAACTTGTAAAACAAATTTGATGTTGATATTCCAAAAATTGACGAAACTGGAATAGATTGAAATTAGTTCGTGGGTCGTACTCCTAAAATCGATAATCGAAATCGACTCCTAGATCGGGTCATTTTCAAGATAACAAGCTGAGACTCAGCATAAATGTTTAAAATATATATTTTAACTCCTACATCAAGTTTCAATTCGATATATTAAAATTCGGCCAATTTAGAACGAGCCAACGCTTTATATATGAATAAGATGTCCCCTTTTAGTGATTTCCCCTGCTGCAAAATACATACTTGCATTATCGAATTTTTTCCAGACAAACCATTGCTCGGAAGAAATAAATACATATGACCTTTTCTGTTGAAAAATACCTCCCCTACACGGTGGTTTAAAAATTTTTTTTCTCTATCTTCATCCCAGCTCGAAATATTAAGGATAATCGAAAAAAAATGATAATCGATTTTTTTTGACTTTGGGAAATCGATAGACTGGTAAACTTTTTTTATGTTAATCTACATACTTTAATGTACTTATAAAAAAAATAGCCGTATTGTAAATTATTGGAACTTTTGGTCTAAATTTACCCCTACCGACTGGCCTATACATGGATGTAGTCCACGGCACTATAAGCTCATTGATTGATTTTATAACTCTTTTACTCATACTACATGTATCACTTTTTTCTAACAAAAAAAGAAAGCAGTCGTGGGACTGCCGACAAAAGCGAAAACTGTCATAATATAAATCGTTGGTTACATTGATGTAATCCAAAATTCGATCATTATTTTTATCTTGTCCAATTTAAAATTTAAATCGAGGCGTTTATTACAAAAACAGCACTTGTAAAAAAAAATCTAAATTGAGATAAAGGGAACTTTTATTACTTGCCCAACCTGTGGATGTTCTGCATTAGTTATTTCTCACAAAAACAACACAAGTCCTCTGTAATATAATGTCGAAATAGTGCAATTCCACAAAAACAACACTTGTCAGTAATGGTTTCTTACAAAAACAGCTGATGTCAGGCACATGTGTTGTTTTTGCAAGAATTTTGTTACTGGCACCATCCACTCAAAACCATAACCTCAGAAGTATTAACAATATTTTATTCTAAATTCCACCACTATTAATATTTAAATAAATGTTACAGATATTTCTTGTTTTACTTTTATGATTCTTATGCATTTTTATGTATTTATGAAGATTTTGTAAATTGTAATAATTTTGCGTGTAGTATGTTTCATGTTTTCTTTAAACAATTTAGTATAGAAATTTGTTTTATATTGTTTAAAGATTAAAGAAGAAGATTTTTTGGGTTATTAATGTTTTTTTTATGTATTATATTGAATTTATTGTTTGTGAAACAGTAATAAAACATATAAAAAGTGAGGCATACATATTAATTTTCAAAAATTTCCACAAAAACAGCACTTGTCAAACATATTTTAATATTTTATTGTGTAACTGCTAAAGGAATAAAAATGAAAAGTAAACTAAAAATATGCTAACAACATATTTATGGTAAAAAAAACAAACTTACAGCTTTCAGTCATACTCATAATATACAGTTTTTTGTATTTCCTGAAAATTAAGTTTTTTTGACAAGTGCTGTTTTTGTAATCAACGCCTCCATCTAAAAATAACATAAACATGATTGTCTATAATCAAATAATAACAACATAATTTTAGGTTAGGCCTATACTGAACCAACACACGTTTCTTTAATGCATCTACATTCGTTACCATAGATAGCAAGCAAGCAAGCAAGCTAGCAAACTTAGACATTTACAAAAAAATTAGAAAGAACTAAGTCCTTTTTAGAGGTATCACCAAGCACATTATTAACCCAACTTACAAAATTAGGATGTGTAATGTCCATTTCAGAGGTATTACCGAGTAAACTATTTTAACACAACTTTAAAAATGAGGAAGCACAATGTCCATTTCATCGGTGCGTGTCGTGACTAAATTAACCCATACATAATTTTTTTCTTATTTTGATTGAGTGAACCAATCTTAAACTACACGCATTTAAAATACAATGGGTTCGGTACGGCGCGCGAGATTTAATTCGAATACCCACTCAAAAAGTGCCGAACGGGCCATAAGAAATTTTCACTTAAAAAATAAAAAACGCTTCAAAACTCTGACAGCGTTTAGACCTGAGCGTAAGACATAGTTAGACCTGAGCGTAAGACATAGTTTCCTACAAAACATCCGTTCCGTTGAGTGCTATGCACCCTGAACTATGCAATGGGAAGGATGAAGTCATGCTATAAAAGTTCCATTGTGTAAAACGACTTACTACTGAGGTTTGCCTCTTGCTACAAACGTTCGGTTTCGCAAAAAGACGTGCTACAGAGAGGATTAGAGCTGCGATCTGTATTGGGACGAAAATCCGTGCTATTGAGGTTTTTTTAATATTCGTGCTATAGAGGTATCTTTAATATTAACTGTTATGGACTGTTATGGGAATCCCAAGGGGATTAGAAATGTGCACTTTTTATCGAGGAAGTCGTGTTATTTGAGGGCCGTGTTAGCGAGTTTCTACTGTATTCCTAACAGATGATTTTAATAAAACAGAACCAAAATGGCGTAGAATTAACTACATTGGTAGAATCAACTATACGGTTGGGAATGTAATAGAAACAAATCATTGTAAACCAGTTTTTTTACTGTAAGAACAATTTAGAGAAATGGTAGTAAATTTCTAAAGATAAAATAGATAACATGCGGTTCAATAGTTCGAGAGATTATCCCCTACATACAAACAAACAAATTTTACCTGTTTATAATATTATTAGTAGGCCTATAGATTAAAGCAAAATAAAATAAAAAAACACATCTTATAGAGGTACAATATTGTTAAACTACGTTTAAATTCTATATTTTTAATATTAAATAACTTGTTAATATATTTCAATTTTTCAAACAAAAAAAACTTTCCCACTCTACTAATTTGATCCTGATTTGCCCATTGACGAATTCGAAGCGTTCGCTCAGTTTTCGTAGGTTCGAATCTGATTACTGGCTGTACTCTGCTCCCCGCATCTACAATAATCTAGATGGCATGAAATAAAGACGTGCAAAAAATGGGCGCATGCACTTAAGTACGCGCCTTATAAGTTATACTTCTTTTGGTGTGATTTAATAAACAAGATTTATTGTAGAAAAAATGTATATTGCCAACAAATTACTCCGTAAATATTAAAATTGCATGCGAAGAGACATCATTATTATGCTATTTCGATTGTAACTAAATGTACAAAGCTTAGGCTACAATAGAAATCAACCACTCACCTAATTAAACAAAATTAGACAACAGTGGGTTATTCATTGACTATACAGGGTGTCCTGCGACCATATGAACAAATTTGTCACGTTATTCAGCATGTCAAAAGAAACAAAAAATGTAATATAACATGTGTCCTATCTCATTCCATTTTCGGTCTGTCTGTCTGTATGTGTTTTTTACAAAATACTTAATATTTTTAGAAAAGATATTGATTTCAAACTTTGTACACCTATTTGTTGCGTAACCTTTTATCACTGTACGAAAAATTAGAACAATATTTTAAATATTTTCAAAATGGCGGCCGTTTATAATTTGTAAAGTCAAATATCTCAAAAACCGCTGACTTAACAAAACATTACAAGAGACAAAAAAGTTTACTTTTTTAATGACAAACTCAATGGTTTGTTTTATTTTTTCTGTAGCTCAAAGAACAAAAGAGATATTGACAAAAAAAGGAAAATGTATTTCTTGGTAGTTGTCAACAGTACCCTGAACTACTCTAGAAACAAAATATTTTAAAGTTATTTTGAGCTAAAATAAAAAGTTATTTGCATAATGTTCCGAGCACTTTCTGAGCTGATTCCACTAGCAAAAATAACGAAAAAAGTTAATTTATTCATAGGTCTGGAAATGCTTCGTTAGAGAGTTACAGCAATGACTATGTAGTCATTGGTTACAGCTAGCGAAACTTTTCACCCGTGTTTCAGATTACTCACAGAATTCTTATTGGCTGAAGGATAACTAAGAAAATTACATACAATTCAATTAATAATATCAATTATAGTAACAATTAAATAATAACTTATGAACAAATTAACCTCAAATGCAATGTATTGTAGGCTACTTTAGTTTTAAAATAGGCTTACCAAACTAATAATGTTTAGCATTATTTCAATAATTTTACACCTTAATTAACGCCCTACATATTTCAATAGGGATTCGTTTCTGTGAGTAATCTGAAACACGGGTGAAATCTTTCGCTAGCTGTAACTCTCTAACGAAGCATTTCCAGACGTATGAATAAATTAACTTTTTTCGTTATTTTTGCTAGTGGAATCAGCTCAGAAAGTGCTCGGAACATTATGCAAATAACTTATTATTTTAGCTCAAAATAACTTTAAAATATTTTGTTTCTAGAGTAATTCTGGGTATTGTTGACAACTACCAAGAAATACATTTTTCCTTTTTTTTTTGTCAATATCTCTGTTGTCCTTTGAACTACAGAAAAAATTAAAAAACCATTGAGTTTGTCATTAAAAAAGTAAACTTTTTTCTCTTGTAAATTTTTTGTAAAGTTAGCGGTTTTTGAGATATTTGACTTTAAAAATTATAAACGGCCGCCATTTTGAAAATATTTAAAATATTGTTCTAATTTTTCGTACAGTGATAAAAGGTTACGCAACAAATAGGTGTGCAAAGTTTGAGCTCAATATCTTTTCTACTTCTAAAAATATTAAGTATTTTGTAAAAAACACATACAGACAGACAGACCGAAAACGAAATGAGATAGGACACATGTTATATTACATTTTTTGATTCTTTTGACATGCTGAATAACGTGACAAAGTTTGTTCATATGGTCGCAGGACACCCTGTATATGTTTACATATCTTGTTTAAAGCACAGCAATGCATTTATTTACGTGCAATACTTTTAAGTCCTTTTTTATACCAAAAAGAAGTCAGCTGGTTATTGAATCAGCTGACTTTTTGAGCAAGTAGTGAATGACTCCAATAAAGAGGCACTTTACGGACGCAACGCGTGCATTAAAAACATCAGTTTATAATACAGTATTATGATCATTTTTGTTTTGTAAGTCATGGCTTTTTACTTTTCCTACACACACGATTTTTCCCATACAAAACGCTTCGAAAATAAAAGCTTTTTGATCACATTCAAGTCTGAATGAGTTAATTCCCTTAGTCATCCTTGCAAGGGAAAATATTTAAAAACAATTATACAAATACTTATCGTTGTTTCCATCCCTTTCAAATTGAATTATCACTTATCTTTATTTGTTAAATTCTTCTACCGTCTAATAGTTGAATTGTTTACTTCTAAGGAATTTCACACGTTTACTAGTATCATTCATTCCATCAAGCGTCTTCTTTGCCGTTTCTCACTCTTTTCCTCATAGCGTCAAGGTAAGAATTTGCATACAAACAAATTCCAATTAATTTTGTGAAAAACAAGTTGAATTCGTTACTTTACAAACGGTTGAATTTCGACCGCAGGGAAATACTAGTAATTGTATCTATAAAATTGCAATAGTATACTAGTTCAAAATATTTACTGTTTTTTTAACAGAACACTTTGCTGTTGATATTCAAGGACTACTTCTCCAACAGTACTTTCCATGGGTTACGTTTTATCGCAGAAGAAGGGCGACACTGGACGGAAAGGTAAGCTATAGTTATCCAAATTTATGTAATTCCTTCACTAAGTACCTCTTTTAGAATTACCATTAACCCATAGTCAGCTTTGACGGGCCCCGGACAAAATTGCTTCGCCGGGCCCCGGGCAAAACCGCTTCGCCGGGCCCCTTTCGTAATATTGTTCTAACAATCCCTTGCGGTTTACCTTATAACTTCCGGTCCGCCGGTCGTGGTCCGATTAATTGTTTCGCTTAGGCCAAGTCCACCTGGTCGCTGCGACAAAGATAAAAAGTGGAACGCATTGAACGATAGAGATACGGCCACGCTAGGCGACCCGCGACGGCAAATAGAACGCGTTCGGGAGCGTTTTCTAGTCGCAGCGATAAGTACGCTCCCCATGTTATCTAATGGAGCCGGCCACGCTAGGCGACAGTTCGCTATATGTCGCTACACCTGATTCATGTGCGCTTGATGCTAGTTCAGTGTTTTCAGTAGTGTACTGTAAGTAATGTTTCTCTTTGTGAAATAACCATGCCCTTTGAAGCTGATATTTTTATTAATGAAAATAGTTTACGTCAACATCTTTCGGATATAACTTTTAAAATTATCTTCAGCTTTTGCCCTAGATCAAAGTTAAATTAATGAGAGAGTCCGTTTTTAATTTTGTAATTGTTTATTTAAACAATAAAAAAGCAATAGCCTAAATAAATTAACTGAAAGGTTGTTTAGTAAACTCTTGTAGCTCTTGACGATACCTTTCATTTTAAATGTAGCAGATTGTTCTTACTCATAAACATTTGGTGAAAATGCTGAACAATTTCTGCATTAAATTATTGTTAATTTTTAAGCGGTATTTATATATATTTTTAATAACTATTTTTTAAATTTGTATAGTATCGTGTCTTAATGTTCAAGCAGTTTCAATAGCCTATTTCATTTTAAACATTAAAAATTGGAAGTTGTAAAATTGCTATTTTTCATTTTTGCTGAAAAACCTTACTTTTTTTAGTTTT
>JAGFPH010008606.1:44140-54162 GCA_018207615.1 Philaenus spumarius
TTTTTCAAATTTACACTAAAAGTATAATATTTACGTTAAAAATGTATGTAGTAATGTAGTATGACAAAATTACGTCAAACGATGCTGTGCTCATTTGAAAATAAGAAAAAACTTTTTTTTTAAATCTCACTAAGCAATGATATTATGGTGTAATACTGACCTTGATTCAAACGCACAATATTCAGAATATTTACTTCAAATCTACGCTTTTTCTTCTTATTAAAGTAAGACCGTATGACAATCAATAGCAATAACTATCAATATTTTTTTTATTTTATAACTCCTCCTCGTTCAAAGAAGTTATCAACTGTGATAAAGCGACTTTTTTTTTTTTTTTTTCTTCATAGATTGGCTCCATATATCCATCACCCTCTACCGAGACCAGGTGGTCCATCAGGGGGTCTTCTCCCTCGTGTTGCTTCCCAGAATGCATTTGTTGCTATCCCTCTTTCCCCTTCCGGAGCAGAGAGAAACTACCCTACTCAGTTCAGGCAGCCCCCCTACTCCAAGAGGACTCGTTCAATCACCCTCCTGGTTCAATTCACGGTACAACGAGTGTGTCGCCGCAAAAAAGTTCGTCAGCACCCCATACCTCTCCCTGGTGGTTAGTAGCTCCTCTCCACTTCCTTCAATTCCCGGTAGACGGAGACTCTCCCTCAGATGGGCGTTCCCGGGACACTGCAGTACCAGATGTTCACAGGTCTGTGATTCTCCACAGAAAGGGTCGTCCACCAAACTAAATCCAAACAATTTGCTCTTGAAGAATCCGTGACCCGTGAAAAACTGCGAAGTTATTGGTCCCGGGCTGATCCACGAGTACGAGAGCCTCATCGCCACCGAAGGAAACCACCAGTAGGTGCTTCTTCCCTTGCCCGACGACTTCCACCTACGCTGCCACTCCCTGACCGACTCCTGCCTGATCTCCCTTCTAGCTCGTGCGTAAACCTCAATATCCTCCTCACGCGCTAAGTTCTTCCGCGCCTCATACAATCTTCCTCGTTGCTCCAAAAGAATATCTACAGGCAGAACGCCCGCCAACACCGGCAGAGCATCCGCTGACACAGTCCTATACGCCCTCGTAATGCATATAAGCGCCTGTCTTTGCCCACTTGTGAGGTTCCTTTTTACGATAGTACTTCTGGCTTTCTTATGCCAGGCGCTAGCGGCGAAGGTGACCATATTCTCAAAAACTCCCGCATAAATCACCCTTGCGTTCCTTTGAGGTATACCCCACTCCTCACCCACCAATCTCCGGATCTTGAAAAACAGGCGATTTGCTCTATCTACCACCTGCTTAGAGTGCTTCCCAAACGTGAGTCCTCTTTCAAATATCAATCCCAAATACCTCAATTCCTCCACCACTCTAACTCGCTCTCCTGTACACCTAATAATAGGTTGCCTCCTCAATATCCCATGGAGCAAGATGAATTGTGTTTTTCCCGGGGCTACATCCAACTTTATGTTTTTGCACTCCTCTCTGATCCTGCCAAGCATCAATTCCGCAGTCCTCTCCAACTCGGCTCTGCTGTTGGAGCCTATCAGGACCCCAATGTCGTCCGCATATGCCACGATGCGTGTTTCCTCCGGAGCCTCGATCTCAACTATGAGGTCAAAGAGGATGTTCCACAATAAAGGGCCCAAAATTGAACCCTGTGGACATCCCCTATTGACTCCACGCCTGATGGTCCATCCACCATCGCTAAAAGTCACTTCGCGATTCCTCAAGAAATCAGATATTACTCTAAATAAATTCCTAGGTATTTTCTCTCCTGCTAATCTGAACAATATAGCCGGCCACCAGGCGTTGTCGAAGGCTCCCTGTATATCGACTGCTAAAAAACCTACGTACTTGTTTCTCCGTTTAAGCTCCTCTGACTCCAGAATTACCCGAGATATAGCATCCTCCGTCGACCTGCCCTTCATAAACCCGTACTGCCTGTCTGATATTAAGTTCCGTTCTTCGAAAAAATTGCGAAGTCTTCTCTCAATTACTCGTTCATAGAGCTTTCCCAAAGTGGGCAGCAATGAAAGGGGTCTGTATGATTTCGCTAATGATGGTCTGTCGGGTCCCTTCAAAATAACACGAAGGTCAGCTACCTTCCACATCGACGGGAAGCTGCCAACATCTAGCAAGTCGTTAAATAGGATAAGAACCTCCTCCGCCACCGCAGGCCACGCCGCGCACCACGCTTCGACGGGGATTCCATCCAAACCAGGGGCTCTATCCTTCTTCATAGAGTGGAGGGCATCAAATATCTCCTCTTCCTCAAACGGAGGAGTGTCCTCTGACAGATCATCATCACTAATTTCTTCGGCCTGGCGTCTAATCGCCGCATGACCAGGTAGATCATCTTCCACAGAATCGACTGGCAACAGTACCTTCAGCAGCTCCTCTCCCGTCTCCAAACCTCCCTCCGTGTGTGAATCTCCCCTCGAAATGGTAGACAAGATAGTTCCCGTTTTACGTTTTAAGGACAGAATCTTATAAACCATTCCCCACGGATTGGTCGAGTTTTCCTTGACAAACCTCCGCCAGCTGTGTTCCTTTGCAGATCTTATTACAGCGTTCAATTTATTTCTCAACCGACGGAAATCGTTCTTCTTCCTGGCCACCACGTCATCCATCACTCCTCTTCGTCTTAATTCCTTCTGGAAGGAACATCGGGCCTTCCTCACCTCCTGTCTCGCTCTTCCCACGTCCGTCGTCCACCATCTAACCGGGGCTATGACCACGGGTGCCCTCCTCGGGACTGTCATCTTTGCCGCCTCAGTCAAGTCCGTCATGACCGCACTCAGCCTCTCCTCCGGTCCAACGATGAGCTCCTGATGTTCTCGTCTCTCCGAAATAAGTTGCTCCAACTTCAGGGCGAAAGCCTCAAAATTTGCTCTCCTCCAGTTGAAACCTACTCGAGTCCGCTCAATTTCTTCTCTTCGGCCTCCGTCTATGACCACCTCCCACGAAATGAGGCGGTGATCACTGACGTCCTCATCATGGACGGTCCAGTTGCGACACAGTCTCTCCGTTCCTCTCGAGCCTATTGAAACATCGATCCACGATTCTCCACGACTCGACGAGTAAGTCGCCAGTTGGTCACGCTCGTTCAGCAGCTCAAGATCTTCCTCTGCGATCGTATCCTCAAAAGCCTCACCCCTTCCGTCTCCTGGTTTTCTTCCCCACCGAGACGACTTGGCGTTTGCGTCTACTCCCAGAAGTGCAGGTCTCCCATTCCGAAGACCTACAATATCCACTATCATGGCCAGAAAAGGCTCTATCGGGAGCGAGTATTGGCAATAAACTGATCCGAAAACTATTGCTCTGCCTTTACACATGACTTCAGCTGCAGCCGAGTGGGTTCCCAAAGATTTAGAAAGACCCGTCACTCCAAGGTCTGGGTTCATTATAACAACCGCGGCCCATTTTGCAACCTCGTGTCCTGCTACTATTCTCGCTCCAGCCGGAAACCCAATTATCTTTCCACGGTAGGTGTAGGGCTCCTGAATCAACAAGACGTCGTATCCGTCCCTAACAGCAATCCTTCCCAGAATGTCAGTTGCTGACTTTGCCCGCCCCAAATTGATCTGACCGATCTTCAACATACTTTTATCTTCTTATAGGTGTTCTCCATAATCGGTTTTTCTAATAATGGCTGAAACAGCTCTCCTGTACGACGGACAGTCTCTACTCCTCAGCGAATGGTCCCCCTCCAAACCATGGTCCTTACAAACAACGCAAATCGGCTTATCAGAAGATTTCGGGCACCTGATTTCCTTATGCCCCTCATCCCCACAATGTCTGCATACCTCTTCTTTCGCAGTGCACTTTGCAGCTAGGTGTCCGAAACGTTGGCATCTAAAACATCTCGATGCTACAATAAAACCCTCCGTACGTACAGATCTCCACCCGACATATAAACGTTCTGCATTTAGGAGTCTCCTTCTCATATCTGGAGCAACCTCTGCCACCCAATTCACGACGCCGCTATCCCTCCTTCCGGTCTTAAAGACTAAATTAAAATCTCTTGCGAAAGCATCCCTATCAATCTCCGGAAAATTCTGCTCTCCAATTATCTTCATTAGTGAGTCACTCTCAAGCGCTCTGTCAACTCCCCTGAGGAGGATCTTCGGTCGCCTTCCCTTCAACTCAGAGGCGGAAAGTCCGGCCTCTGTCAACTTCTCATTGCTCATGAGCCTTCTCTTAGAGTCGCTGTCCCCCAGGATCACTAGTACCTCCCCTTTCCCGCAAGGTAAGAGGTTTCTCACTTTTAAACCTTCTCCACCCGGATTAATAATATCTATCAGCTTTCCACGCACCTCCTCCGATGTGTCTGTATCGCCGTTCCCACGGATGACGAGTTTCTCCGCGTACGGCTTAGGTCTAATGCCATATTTTAATATTGGAGGCACCGCAGGCTGCTTAGCCACCTCAGCGAAAGTTTTTACTGCAGAAATGCTCCCGTCCATTTGTCGAGATCCACACTCCAATCCACTAGTCTTCTCCAGCTGTTTTATTCGTCCCTTTAGGTAAGCTAGTTCCTTATCCCTTTCATCCACCGCACGAACAAGGTCAAGCAATCTCTCCACCGAGCGATTCACTATGCTCTTCGACACTTTACTTTTAAGCAAGTCGTCCAACATATCCTGTTGTATCCTCTGAATGCTGTCCCTGGAAAGGTATTCAGTAAATTCTCCCTTCTCCATTGTGCTTAGACTCTCGTCCTGTCCCTCCACTTCACTACCGAGAACCTCCGGTGCACCACTAGACTGGTTAGTACTGTTCTTCTTCTTCAACTGCTGCACCATGTCCTCTGTGTCACTTTCCGACAAAATTCGCTTTCTCTCCCTAAAAACATCCGTCCCAGACCTCACAGCACTCTCCAATCTCGGTGCTGAAGCGGCCATATCCGGATGTGATCCCAGCTTCCGTGCGTCCGCACGAGGCTCTCCTCCCTCACTAGGCGATCTCAGCATGTCAAGATGTTAAATACCAAATAAACACGATAAAGGCAATCGAACAAAAGAGCACATTCAAATTTATAAACAATTGAGTAAATATGATAGACAAGGTAAGAACTAGAATCAAGTAAACATAAATTGTAAAGCAAATTCCCAGACCAAAGGTTTTACTTACTGGGAAGTATTAATAAACTAAAAAGACTCAGGAAGATACACCTCCACGATGACCTAAGGGTGCTATGGGATCTTGCCCAGAAGACCACCCCCTCTCCCCAGGGAGAAAACCACTTTTCACACCAAAACGACCAATCTACTCAATTCAACCAGTCGAGATGGCGCAATGATTTGTCCCACGATTACTCTTTGAAGTAGATGAAATGATGGTTGGATGGGACTGATAAAATATTTAGAACTTTAGATGAAAAACAAAAACTGAAAAGTAAAAACGTCCAGCAATATTTAAAGCAATGAAAACTAGTGAAAATAGATTAAAAGAAATTGAAACTTTCTGAATTAAAACTAGAAAGAGAGCAAGTCAGTAGAAGAACCCAGACCTCGTAAGAGGTTTTACCTACTGGGGCTTTCGGTCCCCAAGGGGAAGGGGAGTGGTGCTATCAGCCGTCAACCAGTAAGGTATGACGTTTCCAGGTTTCGCCACGCGGAGGCTGCACCTCCCTTACAGTTGTTATAGATTGTACTTAAAGAGGAAAAACGCCTCACCCGAAGGTGAGGTTAGATGAGCGGGTGGTTTCGACTAAATCACTCTTTATCTATGAAACAACAAAAGTTAAACAAAAATATCCTTCTTTACAGGAGCGAATTTATCACAGTGAAATCACCAAAGAAGCCACAACTGTAAGGGTCGAAACCCTGATAAAGCGACTGTCGCTAAGTGTGGCACCTACCCGCGACCAAGTCGTCTAGCGTGGCCGTAGCCTTAGGCCCGGTACACACTTGCTGCAAATGGACGCGGAACGCTGCGTCCATTTAAATTTGCGTCCACCTATGCTTATCTGCGTCCCATCTGCGTCCTATCGGCGTCCCACGTTTGTAAGCCACATCAACTCTTTCATTTGCCACCAACCGAGATGGTTGTTGCTATTAGAAATGAATATGCAAATTACTTTGAGAGTGAAGCTGGTCGAGTACCTTGGCAAGACAATTTTATATAAATAAAATTAATAGATTTACATTATACAATAATTCAATAATTTATATTAAATAGTTGTTTATTTCTTTTCGCTTCTTGAGAGATAGAGCCATGGTAATCGGTTGCTGAGAAAAAACGTCATTATGTTTTATTTAAAGACAAGACGAAGTAAGACAGAAACTCATTTTTAATAATTGTAATTCAATATTTAAATCTATTATAAGCATTCAATTAAAAGTAAAAAACCTAAACGTTTTGTTTTTCAATGTAATTGTTATTATAATAAATGTTGTAAAATACTGTACTTACTAATTGCATTTTTTTCTTGATCAGTTTTTCCTCGAAAGTTATCAAAAAAGGTTTCGCCAATGCTCTCCCACGCCGACTGTTTTACTTTCTCACTATACTATAGTATAGAGAAAGTATAGTGATCGCAAAAAAAATCGATGTTGAGATTTTTGTGGAAATATCCGTTTTGGGACCCCCTGAGTCCAAAAAAGTGGTTTTTACAAAATGTCTGTCTGTAGGTATGTATGTCTGTATGTCTGTATGTAGACAAAGCTAGAGAGAAAACTATTCGATCGATTTCAACCAAATTTGCACCAGACATGTCCAGTACGCCTGTATAGATGCACGAAAAATGGTTTTGAACAATTTTGAAAAACAACCCCCTTTTTGGCCAAAAAACCCCCAAAAAATCAGTTATTATTTTTTTATAAAAAAACGGCTCTAACGATTTTGATAAAATTTGGCTTATTTGTAGCCTTTAATGTGCCCTACCATATACAAAAACCCGCATCTTTCTAAAAATTCTCGATTAGCTAATAATAATAATAATAACTGACTTTTGGGGGTTTTTTGGCCATAAAGGGGGTTGTTTTTCAAAATTTTTCAAAACCTTTTTACGCGCATCTATAAAGACCTAATTGACGTGTTTGGTACAAATTTGTTCGAAATCGATCGAATAGTTTTCTCTCTAGATAATAATAATAACATTTATTAGTTAATCGCCTACTTTAATAAAAGTATACAAAGCTAGACAGAAAACTATTCGATCGGTTTCAACCAAATTTGCACCTGACATGTCCAGTACGCCTGTATAGATGCACGAAAAAGGGTTTTGAATAATTTTGAAAAACAACCCCCTTTTTGGCCAAAAAACCCCAAAAAAATCAGTTATTATTTTTTTATTAAAAAACGGCTCTAACGATTTTGATAAAATTTGGCTTATTTGTAGCCTTTAATGTGCCCTACGATATACAGAAACCCGCATCTTTCTAAAAATTCTCGTTTAGCTAATAATAATAACTGTTTTTGGGGGTTTTTTAGCCATAAAGCGGGTTGTTTAAAAAAAAATTTCAAACCCATTTTACGTGCATCTATGAAGACCTAATTGACGTGTTTGGTGCAAATTTTTTCGAAATCGATCGAATAGTTTTCTCTCTAGATAATAATTATTATAATAATATTTATTAGTTAATCTCCAACTTTAATAAAAAAACTCTCCTACCCCACCCTACAAGTCTCAGTGAATCTGTTTAGTAATTTAAATGTATTTGTGAGAAAGTATGTGCCAGTTCCTGGTACCGTTTATTTTCAATCTATCCCTATACTCTTCACTACTAACATCCCAAATAACTGGATGAATCTTTACCTGATCAATAAAAAGTTCTATGTCGATATTTTCGTCAGACATAGTATGGACGCAGATAGGACGCGGCTGCAAGTGTGTACTGCTCGATAGCAAGTTGGGTACTGCTAGGTATCGGGGGTAGGGAAAAGTGACGCGCGTCCCACAGAAACCTGCGTCCATCTCGATGGCTATCGGAATGGACGCTAGTTTTAGATAGGTATCGGCGTCCCGTGTGTAACGCACCATTAGTTCCTATGCACTTCTTCCTATCCGATTAAAAGGGACGCAGCGTCCAGCGTCCATTTGCAGCAAGTGTGTACCGGGCCTTAGGCGTATGCATTCGAGCAATCGCATTGAGGGAGTCAGGTGTTTAAATAATTTAATTTGTTTTAGTAGCTGTTGGGTAAATTCTGATTACACTTTTGGGATGGTGGGACCGTCTTTATTTATTCTCTTGTCTGTGCTGGTACGAAGAAGAATAACTAAATGGGTGGGGGGGGGAAACAAAGCATAAGACAAGTAAAGTACAGATCAGGGCTCTTAACAAGGGCTAAACCAAGGCCGACTCTACTACAGGCCGGAGTGCTTCTCCCTTCCCCTAGCCGCTACGTCACAGTCTGGGTTGAACTCAGCCATAGTGTAAGTGTAGCGCGCTTTCATTTACACGTTCCTGGACCTTTTTACAGTCATTTATTTATAATGAAACTTATATATTTGATTTCTGCATGAAATACGGAATAACGCGAAGTAAAAATCTTTTACTTAAGTAAATATTAGAATTTGTATTAATTAAAAGTATTCAAGATTTGTGATAGCGGGACACGAAAAATGATTGTATGGCGTTGGTTTACAAAGGAGGATACATTTGTTTGAAAATAAAAAACAAATAGCAAAATTGTGCGGACTGCTTAAAATTTGTTCGCCAAGAAAAAGATATGACAGCGCCCAAAAGTAAAAGTAATGATTAGGCCTAAATTGATCTTATAAATAGGGGCAACTTAAATTATCCAACTGATTTAACAATAGGCTTACTGCAATGCATGCTAAAAGTTTTTAAGGTATTGATTAGTAGTAGATTTGAGAAGCAGTTTCTTCTTTTTGGTTCACAAAAAACAATTACTGTCTGATAAATTTAATTAACCTATAAAGACTGCGTACATCACCATTTCATCACCAAAGGTAATTTTTGAGCTTAATAACATATAATTGTATTTAGTTTAAACGTAGATTTGAATTTGCAAAGGAAATTTGCCGTAAAATAAATTTTAGTGATCAATTATAATGTTTACGCTCTAATTATTATATTATAATTGGTTTCTGTTACTTTTATAAAATGTAGATATAGCATAAAAACCAACTGCAATATATGTAACTTCGAAACTTACGTTGTTTTATATAGATAACAAATTACTTCACTACTTATAAACATGTTTTAGTATTAAGTGGTTTATTATTTAGTTAAGTTTAAATTTTCAGCGAAATAGGACGAACAGTTTCGACAGTAGACCAGTTTAAAGCGGAGTATGTCGGGGCGCGCCGTATGTTTCTTACGGGAGTCACCGGCCGGGTGACTGTGACGCCACGAATTCAATGCTCCGGCCTGTAGTAGAGTCGGCCTTGACTAAACCGTTTCTTTGATCTCGGCACTGTGCCGCCAGTTTCACTCTGACGTCACCATGCTGATACAAACCAGCTGGTAATATTTCTGTAATGTGCGCGCAGTCGTTAACTCGCTGTTGTAACTCGATGGAAAGGCTTCAGTAAAATAAAATGGATATATTCTTAATCTACGTAAAGTATGGATTCTAACAGTATAAAAAACTTTTATTTTAACAGGTATTTCGAATTTTATTAATTGAAAATATTTGAGAACTATCACAGACTGACATGGAAAAGTTACTAAGCGAGGAATTTTTTTATTTTTAGGTTACAAACAAACTTCCAGCGGGTAAGTTGTAGCCAATGAGTTGATCTAAACTATCCAATTCACCGATTTGTGATAAAATGATTACATCATTATGAAATTGTTTTTTAAATGAGCGCGAGGAGGTGCGGCGCTGCCACTCCCGAAGTACAGTTGTTTGATACGGGAATAATGTTTATGTAGATATTGTAGATATTGTTATTTTAAGGTAATATAGTAAATCACTTGTCCCCAGGTAATTATGTCAGCTAGAAAAAAAAGTAATCATTTTATTTTAACATAAACTACTGTAATTATAATTTATAGTTAAAATTCGATATTATTGAAGTGGACACAAAAAGTTAAGTTGGAGGTTAACGTTT
>JAGFPH010008607.1:0-18146 GCA_018207615.1 Philaenus spumarius
GAACAAAATTGATACGAAGCTCCAAACAAATGATTTTGTCACTATCAGTGTAAGATTTTTGCACAATTTATCCCACTCATAAGCCCGTGTGCAGTTTTTGTGCTATATCGTTCGAAGGGTAATTATATTTAATACAATCCTGTGCAAAGGTAATTCAGGTACAGTCCCCGGAACAAAGAACAAAATTGATAATAAGCTCCTGATAAATGATTTCTTCACTATATCTGTGTAAAGTTTTTGCTCAATTTCTCCCACTCATAAGCCCGGTGCAATTTTTGAGTTATATTGTTCGAAAGGTAATTAAATTTACTACAATCCTGTGCAAAGGTAATTCAGGTACCATCCCCGGAACAAAGAACAAAACTGATAGAAATCTCCTGATAAATGTTTTTTGTATTATCAATTTAAGGTAATTACACAATTTCTCCCACTCATAAACCCAAGTGCAATTTGTGAGCTATATCATTCGAAAGACAATTAAATTTACTATAATCCTGTGCAAAGATATATTTGGAACAATTTCCGCAACAAGGAACAAAATGCATAGGAATCTCTCATTATATAATACTAGGTATTCCCTGATAAGAAAATTCGGCTATAGTAATGCGGCAGTGCTGCTTACGGGTTTTTTTTTAACCATTTACTATAACTTTTGTTATAAAAATATACGAAATAATTCGATTTGACCATTTAACATTATTTACCATCTTAGCTTTGGGGTTATTCCTAATCCTACAACTTTATTATAAAGAACACATAACATGATTATGTGTTTAGAAAGGTTCAAACGAAATTGGCATGCGGAGCACGCAGGGGTTTCCCCTAGTTTTATATAAAACTGTTATACCGTGAAAAGAGTGATGGTAACCACCAAAGGATTTCACCTTACTTTAAAAAAAAGAAATAAACGGTATCAGGAAACTGACACATACTTTCTCCCTCATTATAGAAACTTAATAAAAAAATACTATTACCAATTTATTGTGATTTTTTTATTTTTAACAGTCATTTTCCCATAAAAATCCATAAAATAATGGAAAAATCAACTTTTCTCAAAAACGGCTCGAACGATTTTGATTAAAATTTTACAGTTTATAGTACTTTAGGTCCCTAATAAACTGTAAAATTTTAATCAAAATCGTTAGAGCCATTTTTGAGAAAAGTTAATTTTTCCGATATTTTATGGGTTTTTATGGGAAAATTACCCTTAAAAATAAAAAATTCACAAAAATGAAAAAAACGCCTGGAGATACCGTGGATTAGTACCTCCATACCAAATTTCATCAAAATCGGACGACTGGTTTAGGCTCTAGGTCTGATAATATCCACACAGACACACAGACACACAGACACACATACAGACACACACACAGACATCACTCCGAAAACCACTTTTTTAGGTTCAGGGGGACCCAAAACGGATATTTCCACCAAAAACTCAAACTCGAAAATTTTGACGAATACAATACTTTCTCCATATACTATGGTATAGGGGGAGAAAGTAAAAATGTATAATTATTTGAAATATATGAGGATAACACTGCAAAAAGGATGAGAGTCATTTTTTATTTATTTTTTAGTTTATGTTGGCAATGGATAGCTAACTACAATTATAAGATGCAGGAGGGTATTTTAAACAAAAAAATTATGGTTTAGGTGCAACTAAGGCTGGAACCACACTGCATCGAACAAAACAGCCTGAGTCGGTTTCAAACTGACTCAGGCTGTTTGAAGCAAACCAGGGGAACGGAATTAGCACGGTAGTAGAGGAAACGCGATCACACTGGCACAGTCAAACGTTTTGTTTGCTTCAGTCGTAATCAGTCACGCCTGATGTTGTTTGAAGAACCCCGGTTTGAATCAAACATTTTATTATTGAAGGGATGTAAACATCTTTCTTCTTCTATTCTAGCCTGTATTTAACAGTATTTGATAATCATTATTTTTATTGAATATTTATTTTACAAGGCGAAACTAATGTTTAAAGTTAAATTTTAATCTTTCAATTACTGTTTATTATTATTTTGATTTTAATACAAATATATTTTACTGTTTCCATAAGTTTAATGTTTAATAAAGGTATAAAATTAATTATAACATAAAAGCTAATATGGTAAACACAGTTAAATGTCCATTCATTGTAAATACATTCAATAAACATAAAATTTTTATTCATCCGTCTAGGCCTAACCTAAAATTATTGTGTGTATGTTTAATTTATTTTACCTATCTTAACGGCAACAATATATACAATAATTTTAGGTTAGGCCTAGACTTAAAATAATTACTTTATAGGCCGTAATGTTAGAAAGCCATAGTAAATTTTTACGATTTCATTTAAATAATTTACAAAATATGTTGGTAATTAAAAACGTAAAAACTACTCAACTTTGAACACGTACTCTATTAGATGCACTATCTATTTATATGTAGGCCTACTGGTGTAAATTACAACAAAAATTACTGGTTCAAATAACAATGATTTAATTGTATCATTAGAACTTCTTCTTTCGTTGTAGGGATGCACCCAAAACTGTCGAGGAATTTTAGAATTTTGCAATAAACATTGCCACAAAATTGGGACGAAATCATCTATTTCCCCATCATCGGACATAACGGTAATATACAGTGGTTAACACGATACTTTTAACACTTTAAAAAAGGGAAAGCCGTATCTACAAGCAAATGCCTGGGAACTTTGAGTGAACTGTTTGTTTCAATGTGGATTGGGAATGTTTCAGTCAAACTGAATCATTTTGTTTCGGTTTGCTTCAAACAAATTGTCTGGCGCAGTGTGGTTCCAGCCTAAGTTTTAAAACATTGAATGCTGTACAAAAAGGATGATCGTCAGATCGATCAATGAAAAAAGGATGAGAGTCATTCCAGGTGGTTGCCGACACTGTCAGTCATATGTTTTCTGTTGTTTGTTTATTCTGCAGTTATGAGATATTGTTGACTAGTAGTTGTTTGTTACATGATTTCTGCGTTAAAATGGATAGTAGTAAGAGTGAAATTTGTTCTAATAATGAAAATTGTGATTGTGAGTCAGTTATAAAGTCAACAGGACACGATTGTGAGTGTAAACGTTTAAAATGTTTTCAGGTTCTATCAAAGGATAATATTACAAAAATTATTAATGACTTTAATGGACTGTCATCCAACAACGAGCAATCTTTGTACTTAGCAGGCCTAATACAAACAAAGGACCAAGAAGTGATAAAATTTGAAAAAAACTATATATATATCTTTATTTTTGTGATTAACTAAGGTTTTTTTAGTAAAAAACATTTTTTTACTGGTTTTTTTTTTAGTAAATATGTATATATACCTTAATAAATACCTTAGTAAAATTATGCAAAACAGCCCCAGCCGAAGACCAGATATCTAGTCATATCCCGGAGCTTGACTTTTGAAGAGATATACTTGATAGAATAAACTTTGAACACAAAATCTCACAACTAGTACGTTTATTAAGGCTGGGCAAACCCAGCCACCATCTTGAATTTCAACTCCCATAAGAGCAATGTTAAACGGGCAATATGATTACTGGAGTAATAATGATCAGACAATTACTTTGAATGTGTCTTTTTAAAGGTTATGGCATTCCAAATGTGGATGTCTTTTAGTTTTTTAAATTTGTTTGAACTAAATTTGTTTTTTGAATTAGCTCAAAGTCAAAGTTTGCGATTTTTTCCTTATTCAATAAAGCAAATATCAAAAATGTAAAAAGACATACACATTCGAAGTTTAATTACCTTTAAAATAAAAGTAGTTTCAATAATTTTGGATAATTTATGACTAAAAATCCTATATATTGTGGAAGCATGTACTCCCCAAATTTGCGTTCCTTATCGAGTGTTTAGCCCGCACTCTGGTTTTTATCGCATCAACTTGTTACTCGCGGAGGAATACTAGAAAAATAATAAATCCGTTAATTTTGAATATGTGAGAGAAAGCTATTTAATAAAACGTATAGATTTTTCAGTATGTCCTATTAATATTGGTATTCCAACTCAGTATTGGATGTTGGATGACCTATGTTTGTTAACAATTTAACTAATAAGTTTTTATTTACATAGCATAGCCCATGTTACTTAGGAGATTATGTACATTGGTTAAAAACAAACAATTTAATCGAATAAATATTAAGTCGTTTCAAACAATTAATCATATTTACCATGCTGTACATAAATTTATAACTTATGAACCAAATTAATAACTAATTTTCCGGCTAAAAGATGTAGTATTAGTTAGATGTTATATTATGGTCGCTGTACATATATTTTTAACATATGAACCAAATTTATTGCTGTTTTTTGTTATAGAAATTATTAATATTGCGATTTTAACATACTCAATGTATGTCGGACATCCGCTGTATCATGTATGTTGTATAATTTATACTGAACTTCCTTTTGTTTATTTATCTTCAACTTAACTTTTAATAAATGAAAAGCAATAATAATAAGAACAAACGAATTATTATTTATTAATTTGATAACGATATACTTATCTATTTGAACAAATAAAGATAAATCATTTACGGCCTAAAATTGGCTCGTTAACAAGAAAAATTTTAATCTCGGGGCTGGTGTCCGTGGCACGATATTCAATCAAAATATTTAACAAATACATACAAAAAAATACAATTAAAATATTGAGAATGTTCTAAAAAATAATTAGAATATTTATAATGAAATGTTCTCAGAATGTGAGGTTATAGTCAGGCAGATAAAAAAAAACTAATGAAATTCTGGCATTATCACAAATAGTTCAAAATCTAATTGTTATTCTCTCACCACCGTAGATGATGTCTTGATAGTTGTTTTAAAACACTTCAAAAGATGTATTCTCTTCGCTTCTTCTTTAGGTTTCTTCTTATCGTCAAGCCTTAGAATACAATTTTTGTAACCTTCCTGGTATGGCTTTTTCTCAGAACTCCCTTTTTTATACAGATGTTTTTAATTTAGGCTTTGTTGCAAATTCTGCGTTCCGGTTGGTCGCTTTTTTTTACTCGTTTCTTCTTCTCCTTGTTGTTTGGCCGTCTGCCGTCAGTTGAGTCTTGGTCATTTTATTTATAGAATAAATTTTGGTTTGATTTAAAAAATGGGTTTTATTATTATACATAAATATCTAGAAATTGTTTCCACTTATTTTTTTAATTTGTGTGTGTATCAATCAATTTAAGTACAATGTTACCGTAGTCACGGATTTTGTTATATTAAATTCGTCAGCTGTTACAGTGTAAATTGCCGTGGTGAATGTGTTATTAATTTATTTTAAATTGTGGAATGTCTTATAATTGGCCTATTTGGTAATTTTAGTTGCAGAATTTTATGCTCTTTATATAAATGGCGTTAAGTTATTAGTTTATATTCGTTAACAAAAAATATTATTGGTTTTCTTTCGTTTCGTAAGGCTTGTGAAATATCTGTTGCATTCGTGCGTGTTAGTTCCGTTATTATCCGCGAGATCGCTCTGTATGGTTCATTCTTCGTATTTCAATATGTTATCGGCTGTTTCGATCGGGAATTTAGATTAATTAATTTGTCTTGCAATATTATTATTATTATAGGTTTTGAATTATGAATTAGGTTTGCTTTATATGTATTTAAAGTTTATCAGAAATAATGGAGATGTACTATTACAATGTTCAGCATCATTGATCGAGATCCGCTAAAATGAAATGACTCATACTTTCTTTCTGCAAGTAGCAGAGTAGTGTTTGTCTAACACAGGCGGTCTTTTCCGAGAAAAATGTTCACTTCCCCTCGTACCGATCGGAAGAAATTTTGTAGTGAAGACATTTAGTTTGTTTTATCCTGACCTCGTGAATTCCTTCAGTGGTGCGTGAAAAATAGATAGACTGAACTTTATCCATACCGTATTTTATTTATTATTTTTATCGTATTGTTGTGTTTATCGTATTATTATTATTTACATTTTTGCAGTTAGATATCGTATAGTTTTACCATTCGAATTGTTTTAGGCCTAGTTACCGTATTTTTATTGTGTTTAAAAAAAAATTTAATTCTTATTTGTATAGTTACCGTAACACTATTATTTAATAGTTTAGTTAATTAATTCGAAAGCATATAATTGGTTTTTAATTTTTAACCATAGTGTATTATGGGATCTAAATCCAGAAGACAAATTCAGAAAACTAAAAAACGCGGCGGAGATAGACTAGCTGAGTGGAGAATATTAAATGCGTATAATTTAGTGTCGAAACCAACAAGTAATGAACATTCTATTGAAGTATTGGACACTGGGGCTTCTACTAGTTCTTCAGTTTATTCTCAAATTGAACAAGACGTCCCCACTCATAACAATGATCATGAAATGATAATAGAGGAAGTTACTCCAAATGAAGAGAGTGTCAATGATCATAGCATTTCTTTTATAGAGTGCATTTCTGGACGCCGTATTGTAGACATTGCCTTTTTTCTTAAAGAACTTATAACTATTGGTAACCATTACCCCCAAATGGGCTGTTCTTTCAATAACTTGGTGCTTAAGTCCGAAATTAAAAAAGGGTTGGTGACTGGCTTATTATTTGAATGTAACATGTGTCGGATAAGGAAAACAGCATGGACAGAACCTGTAAACAACGAATATATGAGTCTCAATACAGCAGCAGTCGCGGGTATCAGAGTGTGGGAGGTGGTTACACAGGTCTGCAACAAGTGATGGGAACAATGAATATCCGCTGTATGTCCAGCAAAACCTACGACAAAAACCACAGCATTGTCTCTAAAGGATGGGTAAAACCAGCTCTTGCAGAAATGAAGCTGGCAGCCGAAGAAGAAATCACTCTGACCAGAAAACGTGGAGATGTTGATAAAAATGATGTACCAATGTCGACAGTAGTAGCCGATGGAAGTTGGGCCAAGCCATCGTACCGAACTAATTATAGTTCTTTATCTGGAGTGGTGAGTCAAATATTTTATTCCACGCAGAATATAAATCTGTAATTATTGTTTCTTGTTTATAGTCCAGTAATTTTAGACAAATTAGCTAAAAAAACTGTTATAAGCTAGGGATTTGGTATGTATGTTATATTTTAGCTACTGTAATAACATACTAAGCAAACATTTTATTCTTTGTATGTAACAAGAGAACAAATGTAGCTCTTTTTGTGACAAACTTTTTTTATATACATTTTTTTATAGGATGAATAGTTTTTGAGTTATGGGGAAAACGTTATGGTTTTTGGATGTCATTTTCCAAGAGTGCGGCCGTAGCACAGGTTTTTTGTGAGGACTTTGAGTATGTTATTACAGTAGCTAAATACAACATAGTCTACATACCAAATCCCTAGCTTATAAGAGTTTTTTATGTAATATGGTCATTTTGATTTAAAATTACTACACTATTAATTATCCTATAAGTAAATAGGTTTGCAAATATTGAACATATGTAAAAGGTTTTTTTTTTATAATAGCAATGAGCTAATGAAGCAGAAACTCACATTAACAGACACGGTCATATTGTTTTAACAACGTTATTTGATCTATTTTACATATAATGTTTTTACTAATAATTTTATAGTAAGCACACAGTACCAAATTGACTGTCAAATTTGGAGCAAACATTTGTTCATTTAATAAGCTTCAATTAATATAAAATCATTAAACATTAATTGAATTTAGTTAGAGAAAAAAGGGGTTAAAATATAAAATCATGGTTATAAAAATTACCAATTTTAATGTAAAAACAAAACAAAGAAATTTTATCTGGTTGTAACAAAATTGTTATTGAATTAAATTTTTGAGGATAAAAAATTTAAAATTTTAATAATTAAGCATAATTTTCTTGAGGATGCATTACTTTCAAAATATTGAATTAGCAAAAATTATTTCCGGACTATACTTTAAATATAGAGATGAAAAATCTCGGTCGAATTTGTTAATGAGCAAATTTAAACAAAGGATGTACAAATGGGGAAGGTTTTTTTTAATAACTTCAACGCCATTAATACGAAAAATTAACATGCAAAATATTGCATCCGTTTAAAGTTATTATACTTCTTATGCCAAAAAACATAGTCCTTTTGTTTGGCATAGTCCATTAGTAGACACAGTATTAAATCCGTTGAAAATTGTAAACCTTCTAAATATTATCAACTAAAGTTTTGAAACCAGGCCTAAATATAGTAAAAATTATTGCAGGATTAACATAACCTCAATACTATGTTTCAGAAATGAGCCCAGCCTATATTACAAAATTGACTATTAGAATTTATCCATCTTTGCGAAGTTTACCTTTTTTTTTTTTGACAAAATAAATTGTTAAATCAGGCCCAATTTATTCTAATTCCAACGTGCTAAAACAGTATAAATTAGCTTGTTTTTTAACAGTAATTAAAAACTATCCAATGAACAGCTGATAAAACAGTATAAATTGGCTTCTTTATAAACAGCTGTTTTGATCGCTTTATTTACTATTTCGTTGTTATTTTGTAACCAACATGGCAACCCATAAGACCCTATGTTAAAATTATTCAGCTTTTAAATTCTACTTATATTATAAAGCTAGACGGTAACACTGATTCATTGACATTAATTATTAGGCACTTCCCATAATCGTACCCCCCTCGACCTCATACTTGAATTAAAGCTCTCGACGAGAAACTTTTGGGAAAATTGCCAGAATTTAACATTTTTTAATTTTGGAAGCACGTTTTGGGCGGGAAAGATTTTTTCGAATTTTTTAATTTCTTCATTTTCCCTCTTTGAGCGCATTTAGTAAGAAAATGGTAAGAGATAGCAAAAAATGTTAAATACAAAAGTTGTAGAAAATTAAATTTCAAAGAAGAGATTTCCGTCAGATTCAAGATCCAATCATCCATTTAGCCGCTATTAACCCGAGAAGGAGCTCCGGTAATGTTTAATGAGCTTGAGTCAGCTGCCAAATAAAACAGCTGATTTGTGCCCGGTCACCTATGTACAAACAAGCCAAAGATTAACGAGATTCTTTAGAGAATTTTCCAACAGCAAGCGAAGCGAAGCAGCCATCTGAGGCGGGGTTGGGACGCAAAGCGTCCAGGGGCAGAGCCCCTAGTTTAAATTATATTTTCTCAAAAAAAATGCGTTTTTACACGAAATACAACTATATGGGTGTACTTAAAAATCAAAACTACACCTAAATACAAAATTTCTTTGAATTCGTTAGAGCCGTTTTCGAGATCCGCGACAGATACAAAGATAGATACAAGAATTGCTCATTTAAAGTAATAGGATTAAATGCCAGCACGGGGTCGGTTGATCGCACTAGCTCTTGATTAAATAGTTCACTTATATTAATCAATGTTTTCATTTTAACAAAATAACATTACATATTTTCATCAGATACATAAATTAACCTTTTTTTAGAATCCTTCTCAATCCTCAACAAAGCCCCAAACTAAAAAAATCTTCTTTCTTTCATTACAAACATCTGTTTCATAAAACAGATGTTTCTAAACATCTGTTTGTACTGTTATATTTGTTCGAAATAAATGCTTAACACTTTTTGAGTGGGACCATCTAGTTTACTTATAAAGAAACAACAATATATTATAATAATTTTATTCAAACAATAGTAAATGTTTCGGAAAGTGTATCCATGGAAATCTTTTTTAAAGATATTACAGACATAATGGAATTTCATTGGAAAAATCTTTGAATTGATTTTTAGTAAATATAATCTAAATTTTCAAATGCCTATTTATTGGAAGAAGTTAAATCTACATTATAAACATGCACTCAAATAACTCAGTATTTTGTAGAATATGCCAATGTACAGAGATGACGCAAGAAGAAATGATTTCGCTTTGTGAATGCAAAGGTGAAGGTTTTTTTAGTATTATTTTACTAGATAGTCCCCCTACAATATTTTGAGTATTAATTTTGATCGAAGTTGTAAACATAACCTTAAAGTAAAATCTAGTTTAGATTTTGTGTTAGCTAATCAGCTGTTATAAATGTGTAATTATTACCTCTTCTATATCCTATTACTTTAAATGAGCAATTCTTGTACCTATCTTTGTTTGTATCTTTGTATCTGTCGCGGATCTCGAAAACGAATTCAAAGAATTTTTTTATTTAGGTGTAGTTTTGATTGTTAAGTACACCCAGTTGTGTATCGTGTGAAAACGCAATTTTTTTAGAACATCTAATTTAAAAGTTGAAAAATTTTAACATAGGGTTTTATGGGTTGCCTTGTTGATTACAAAATAACAACGAAATAGTAAATAAAGCAATCAAAACAGCTGTTTATAAACAAGTCATGAGATTGAGTACTATCCAAAATCAGCTGTTCATTGGATAGTTTTTAATTACTGTTAAGAAAACAAGCTAATTTATACTGTTTTAGCACGATAAAATTAGAATAAATTGGGCCTGATTTAACAATTTATTTTGCAAAAAAAAAGTAAACTTGGCAAAAATTGATAAATTCTAATAGTCAATTTTGTAATATAGACCTGGCTCATTTCTGAAACATAGTATTGCGGTTATGTTTACTACTGTATATTTAGGCCTGGTTTCAAAACTTTAGTTGACAGAAGATAGTAGAACTAGGACTAAAATCGTAATGAAAGCCTCTCAAGTTTCTAAAGCATGTATTTGATTTTATAATTATTAATCTTGTAATTACTGTTAATATATTTAAGCCTGGTTTCATAATTTTACAAACCAATGTACAAACGAGCCAAAGGTTAACGAGATTCTTTAGCGAATTTTCCAACTGCGAGCGAAGCGAAGCAGCCATCTGAGGCCAAAGGCCGAGGCGGGGTTGGGACGCGGAGTCTATCTCTTATATTATCAACACATAACGAAACCTAGAAATTGTTAAACATGAGCTAGCCATTCAGGGTCCGATTTGTAGGGCGACCGAGTTGGACTGCAAGTTGGATGCGTTTCACCACTTACCATCCAACTTATCGTTTCCAATTCAGTCTTCTTTCCTTGAACATCGTGGCAGTTGTATCAAAATGTTTAGCAATTACTATATGCAAATAATTTGAGTAAACAATTCCCTATATTTTTTCAATATACTTACAATCACCTATATTTTTAAATATATTAGACAATCCCGCCTATATTTTTAAGTATAGAAAACAATCACCTATATATTTTCAATATAGTAGAAAATCGCTTATATGTTTTTAATATAGTAGACAACTGCCAATTTTTTTTCAATATAGTAGTCAATCACTTATATTTTTCAATATAGAAAACAATCACCTAGGCTACATATTTTCAATATAGAAAAAAAAAACGCTTATATGTTTTTATTATAGTAGACAACCACCTATATTTTTTCAATATAGTAGATAATCACCTATATTTTTAAATATATTAGCCAACCGCTTGGCTCCTTTTCCTGTACTCAAATGACATTTCTTCTGTAAGATGAAAACAGTTGTTGTAAAAAAGACATCAAAAAGGATACATATAAAGTTGTAGTGGACTTTTTGTAGATTTTTTACTGTCAACAAATTTACGTTTACAATTTTAATTTATCTTGAACGATTTTCTAAAAGAATATAACAACTTTTCAACTACTACTCTGCTTCATAAAAATCTTTTTTGCCCGTAATACAGACTCAGTTTTTAGATTTCAAAGTTCCCATATTTACTTCCATAAATTAATATTTGTTTAGGAGTTGTAAAAAATAATTCCAGAAAAAAAGTTTTTCAATTGGGAAGATTTAGAATAATTTCGGACGGGTTAGATATTGTGTCTACTAATGGAGTAGGCCTAATGAGTTTTTTGTTTCGTATCTAAAGTTATTTTAGACAAACGTTTTAGATAATATTTACAAGTTTACAGTAACTTTGAACGAATTTCATTCTGTGCCTTCTAAGAAAGTTATGGATATTTTGTCCTTCAACGCCTATCACCCCCTTGGAACCATGTTTGGTTTTATAGAATACCTTCAAACAAAGGTTATGTATATACTACCGTTAGAAGTACAATAACTTGAAACGTGTGCAATATTGTTCGTAATAGGAGAGTTATAGTGTTTTAGTTTTTTCAAACAAATGTTCCCCATTTCTACCCCCTAGCTCAGATTTATCTCATTAACAAACTTGGTCGAAGTTTTACATCTCTATAATATATGTACCAGTATGAAAGTAATTTGTGTAAAATTAAGTTAGCTACCGTGTCCACAATGAAAACATAAGAAGATATTTTAGTAAATCGCACCATAGTTACGACTGCAGTAGGTAGTACTGTTCAAAATTTACCTAAACGGATGATGAAAACCAGCCCGATGACCTAGAAGAGTTTAGCACACGACTTATGTCTCGTCAAATTCGGATAAGTAGCTTTTGAGTTAAATCGTACCTAGTAAACTGATAAAAGGTTCCTCTATATAATACAAATACAGTATTACTTTAATAAATAGAAGATAAATCTTAGATCACAAAAATTTTAAATTGGATGTTTTATAAACAAAGCAAAAAATGTATTCCTTTATAAAAGAAAATGTATTTTCTCATAAATTATCGGACGATCTGTGGTATTTACTCTAGGAAACAGCAGGGTGGTTTAAATTCCCAGGACGTTTCAGTTGTCAATATTTTAAGATACAAGAGGCAAGCTTTGAAATTCTATCGCCTGATGGCTATTGCTGGTATATTGTGCAAGTCTGGGTTAATTTAAAATTTGGAAGTTCGTACTGGATCGTGTAGACTGCACATATCAATCCTAATACAAAAATATTTTCTCTTGCCTTTATGGATAAACCAACCAAACTGCTGATATACCTTAGTTAACCACTTACAAAAAAGAGGTTAAATTCACTTATTTCGGTTAAATTTAGTAAAATAGAATTTGAATAACAATTTTTTTATTGATATAAACATTCACTCTGCTAGACTGCTACCGGCACTTTCGAGAACCAACCAACTCTGACGTCATGAAGCCAAAAATTCAAACTATTGTCCAGACCAAGAATGAAGACTCTGAAAACAGACAAGAAAAATTTACCTGCCATGACGACTTTAAGTTGGACCACATACCACCCACAAGAGAGGCATTGCTTCCCGATATGGCGCACTCGTACAGGGTGTTGTTGTCTTCTTTGGGAGAGAACCCTGACCGACAAGGACTTCTAAAGACACCGGATCGCGCAGCTAAAGCAATGTTATTCTTCACAAAAGGTTATGATGAGTGCCTAGAAGATGTTTTAAACGATGCCGTGTTTGATGAAGATTGTGACGAAATGGTAGTAGTCAAGGACATCGAAATGTTTTCCATGTGCGAACACCATTTGGTACCTTTTTACGGCAAAGTGTCTATTGGTTATTTGCCTAACAATAAAATCATTGGACTCAGCAAATTGGCAAGAATCGTTGAGATTTACAGTCGAAGGCTGCAAGTACAAGAACGTCTAACAAAACAGATTGCTACAGCTGTTACAGAAGCAGTACAACCAGCAGGCGTTGCAGTCGTCATAGAAGGAGTGCACATGTGCATGGTCATGCGTGGCGTTCAGAAAATCAACAGCAAGACTGTGACATCAACCATGTTGGGAGTGTTCCGAGATGACCCCAAAACACGCGAGGAGTTCCTGAACTTGGTAATAACCAGGTAAACAATCATCACCCAACATTCGCTATTTGTTATTTCCACTGAACTAATCACATCTACAAAGAGTTATTCTTGACAATAACCGTCAAAACAATATAGGCTAAAACAGTGACAATGTGATTAAATTAACCAAGTGACTTTTCCTTTCTACGCATGTTATTTGTAACAAATGTTACTCAACTCGTTTAAGTATACAAATTTGTTTATATCAGAGCTTATAAAACACAATCTATAAAATGAATTTTGTATGAAATATTATTAATATTAACAAATTAGTACACAACCTAATTAAACTTAATGAAATAATGTATTAATTAATTGTTTATATGTTCTACATATATTTAAATATATTTTTATATTGGTAGTTTTTTAATGTATTGTATTATTTAAATGTCAGCACCTTCTATGTTTGCTTTAAATTGTGTTTTTGTCAATAACAATAAATAAAAACATCCAATAAACTCGGACCAAGAAGCATTAGGTAATAGTCTGAAGATCTATTATAAGAGTTAAGCTTATTACTATTTCATTGTAATAGCAGTTTAACTGTAGTTAGTTAAGAAAAATCAATCATATTAACAACTAAACAAAAAAAAATACCTAACTCACTTTCCAGTATACCCGGTAGTATCATACGCCTTCCTAAGTTATTCCTTTCATCACACCAGCGCTGCATGCGTCTAGTTCACTAACTTCACACAGAACTTGAATTGGAGACAAGGTCAAGGTCTCCATTACTGAAGATGTACTCAAAAAGTGAGCGTCGGTTAAGAACGTAAAGTTCCGAAATAAAGTAATTCGGTGGTCTAATAACCAAAAGTAAATTGTTTAGTTTGAACTGTGTTATGCGAGTACACATATCGTAAACCGTAAAATGTGCAAATAAACTTTGCGTATTCATCGTTATAGTAGGGAAAACCCTTGAGTGCTCCGCAGGCCAACCTCGTTGGAACCTTCTATACACATATAGTCCTTCCGCTCGGCCGTGATACCTGACTTCTCGGAACTTCTAAGTTACTTTCTCACAAGTCAAGCTTATTAGTTATTTATTCTAAATTATAGGCTAGGTTTTTATTAATGTGGAGGCCTGAGCCTTGCTGGTTCTTTTAACCTTTATTATAACTGCTGTTATAAAATATACTAAATAATTTGATTACAACATTTTTAACATTATTTACCATCTTAGCTTCGGTGTTATTATTCCTACACCTTTATGATAAAGAAAACATAACATGATTGTAGTCTTTCCGCTCGGCCGTGATACCTGACTTCTCGGAACTCAATGCCCCCTCCACTAGTTTTCCACCTGCAGGCCAGGCGAGCGGGTAGGGAGGGGGTTTAAAACCTAGCCTAAAATTTAGAATAAATAACTAATAAGCTTGACTTGTGAGAAAGTAACTTAGATAAAATAAAACCTGAACACAAAATCTCACAATAAATACGTTTACTAACCTCAAACGCGTTTCAACGACAATAGTTTGGTTATTGTAGCCTGTGCATCACTGTGGATGGCGACATTGTCGTTGAAACGCGTTTGAGGTTAGTAAACGTATTTATTGTGAGATTTTGTGTTCAGGTTTTATTTTATCTGAAATTTAGAAATAGAAATAATTACTTCAAAGTTTGAAATCAGCTGTTAATGGAAATATTATAGCAAACAGATGTTTTATCTGTTATTTTATTCAATTGGTTGTTATGGTAATGTAAGTACATGACTGTGTTTGTCGGTCTAGGCCTAACCTAAGAACGTTTCCCTTCTAAATTTACGAATATTGAAATAAAAATGTTTTTATGATAATTAATTATAGCCTATGCTGCTCAGGGATAGTGTAGCTTTTTATTAGTAAAATTATTTTTTTCAATCGGTTTAGTAGTTCCAGAGATTACCCCTACATTCAAACAAACAAATAAATTTTACCTCTTTCTAATATTAGTATAGATAAGCTTTTCCTTGTGAACCAGGTAAAATTGAACTTACGGAAAAATACATGTGCCAGTCTGGGATAACTTCAAATTTGGAATTTCGTACCGGATCGTGTAGACTGCACATGTTAATTCTAATACAAAAATATTTTCTCTTACCTTTATGGATTTATAAACCAACCAAACTGCTGAGATGCCTTAGTTAACTCCTTACAAGAGTTTAAATTAATTCACTTTTTTATGTTAAATTCAGTAAAATAGAATTTGAATGACAATTTGTTTACCGGTATTGATATTTAAAAAAAAAATATTGCATGCCCTTAAATGAAAATTATTTGCCCTTAAGAAAAGTTAATACACCCTTAAATGAAAATACGTGAGCATTGATAGAAATGATTGAAAACCAGGTCCAACAGAGCCTTGAAGTTTAATGTTGCCAGTTTTCACTAAGTTTACTTCCTTTGCGAGTGTATTTTTGTGCTATGGTGACTAACAATAAGCGGAAGCGTGTTGTGATTACTTTCACTGATTGCTATCAATGAAATCGAAAATAGAAGTTTCTTGGTAACTGTTGCGATTAATTTAATGAGTATATAGTGCTGTACTGTAATCCTAAAAGTGTAATTTTAACTTAAATAACGAACAGTATAGCTTACAAAGACATTTTTGAATTCGTTTGACTTTCAAAAACTTTCAAAACTGTAGTGTTAGATGTTCATGGCTTAACCGAAAAATAGTTATCCGAAACGGTCCCCCCCCCCCCCTTTAGTGCGGTTAACAAGGGTTTTACTGTAGTGTATTATTCCTACATAAATATATTCTTTTTACCATCTGTTTATCGTTGATTTTGGATTGGTTAAGGGCCGTCATATTGAATCTGATTCCCATAAGAGCAATGCTACAGAATAAGTCACTTTCTCCGTTCGTTCAAGAAAAATATTTTAAAATTTGTTTTCATTTTAAAGTACTGTCATATGATTTCCGAATACATTTTCAAAAACCGTTGTTTTGTTTTCATAAACGTATAATAGAAATAGTAAACTTTATACATTTTTACTCGGTTGCAAAAAGAGATATTGCAAAAAAATCGCTTAGCAATCAACACCCACAATCTATTTTACTTTAAGAAAAAATACAGTTTTCGTTTTTTGACGAAAATAACACAAAAATATGCTTAAAAGTGAAGCGTGTGGTTTGGTTAAGATTGAAATTGCAGCTAACTTCGCCGTTTTGAATTTAGGGACCCGAGCCTTAATACAGACAGCCAACCACATTTTCTGTCTACTTTTCGTCACAACTTCCCAAATAAAGAACAAAAAGAATTACGTACCACTTTTGTTGGTCAAAAGGCCAATCTCCTGCCATACAAGGTGCCAGAATTCGATAGTCATACTGGCAACTATAATTTGGCAACTATTTTAGCACTTACAAAATGTTTTACTTATAATCAAAAAAAGTTAATAAATAAAATAAGTTAATAGCTGTTTATTAACCGTAAAAACGTATTTAAATTGCCTATATTAACATTATTATTTGAAGTAAAATCAAAACTTAGCAGACGAAAACAACTGTATATTATTCTGCTTGTACACTTTTGTGCTGAAATATATTGTTTATATTATATATACAAAAATAACAAAAATTAAGTCCCGCTTTAAAAAATCAACATAATTATGTATTTTAATCATTACCTACTTTAACAATAGGTAGGCGTATAATTATTGATTATCTAATTATTTCATAATTGATGTCAAGGGTAATAGACGAAGTGGGCTAGGCCCAGGGCCGGACAGTTGCGACCGCCTAGGGCATACAATTTTAGGGGGCGAAAAATTGAGAATTTGTATTTATTGGGAAAAAAGGTGGTGTTTTTAAACTGTTTATCGGCCATATTCCACAGTATTGGATGACCACCAACGAGCTCGATAAGCTGTTCATCCTCACTAGCCGTAAACTTATTAGACATTGTAAATATTATATCAATAATATTCGTACAACTACAGCACTCTCTTGTAATACTAAAACTAGTGCCCAAAAATAGCTCTGTTGCGCTCAAAGGAGTCGTCCAGTTGCGCCTAGCGCACTGCGGACCACGGAGGGGTCTAGGATAATTACCCAGCTTTAATCGGTATAACTCCGCCATTTAGAATCGGATCGAAAAACAAAAAATAGCGTATCTAAAGAATCCTACAAGGACTCTTTCACCAAAAAATCAGCAATTTTGAAGCATATTTACTACCACTTATCAATCTGATTAATTAATTTTGGGTATCGTCTCCAAATGGTCTGAAACGGGTAGAAACGAAGTTTTACCCTCCTCTGTTTTCAAGTTGGGTCGAGTGTAATAACTCTTATTTTCTTCAACAATTCGACTAAAAAGGTTTCATATTTGATACCATAAGAATCTCCAAATTCAGATAAGTTATGCAAAATCTTTAAAATTTAACATGACAAGTTGATGATTAAAACTCGTTTAAAGTCATGCTTTAAAACACCTTAATTTATGTATTTGCAGAGACTTTAATTTGGTAATATTATGCTTCATTCTGTTTAATTGAAAATGATTTACTTTCTGATTATAACTGTCTATTGTACCTTAAAACTGTTAATAAACCCTTATAAAAATTTGTATAGCACTT
>JAGFPH010008607.1:28146-54141 GCA_018207615.1 Philaenus spumarius
GAATCAAAAGGGCTACAAAAAAGGTGTCTTGACATTTTTCGTTAAAATGTACGGTTTTGGAGTAATTTAGGTTTGAAATTATCAAACAGCCGCCATTTTGAAACGCATGATTGGATTTAATTGTTTATTTTTCTTGAGGTATATCATTGTCAGGTTAAACTTCATAACAAGTTTGAACTCAATCAGTCAAACCGTTTTTTAGATATGAATTATTATGTACAAAAAACAAAATGGTGGATATCTGGAAAACAAAGCGTTTTCGGACCTATGTTTATAGGAACTTTTTTCATTATTTTCACCAGTAGAACACGTCCTGCAATTCTTCCCGTTTCTTCCTGATACACCCTGTATATATAATATTGTTAAGTCAAAATGTTTTAAAAACGGATAAGGTGGCCTAGGCCTAACTGCTAGTGTTCACTTTTAATAGTTTGATAACCTGACACACTTTTGCATTCATATTTTGTTGTTTTTATACCCTGCATATGCCTTTTTTTGACCATGGCAAAATTATTCAGTTAACTAATATTTGTTTTATTTAGGCCTATAGTTTTACTGAACAAGTTACAAGATGCCTGCCCTGTTGATGTCTTGATCTTTTTTTAGGAAAGAGAGTAGTGGTGCCAACCTAAGCACATTATCTGATCGAATGTTCAATTGTGATAGTAACAGATTTTGTTATTTTTATGACATGTTTTAGTAGTTTTATTACTGTTAATATACAGTAAAAATTTTAAGTTCAGGTTGATGATATTTTTATCCGTTTTTTAAATTTGTACATATGCAATGTATGTGTACATATATACATAGGCCTATATATAGATACATAGGCTTACATTGATTTAATAAGGTAATTAAAAATTATGATTACCTTCTATGGCTTTGTTCATAGGTTGGTACCTCTGCCTCAATAAGGTGGGTTGTAAACTTAAACCAACATAAACTTATGTAATGTTGTTTACAAAGTTCTTTCCAGGCCTACTAACTTATTTATCTCATGGCTTACTATTGATGTTTATTGTTGAGTAAATGAAATAAATCCTATAGCCTATTCAAAATGTATTTACATTAAGTAGGTTAGCTTATTTATATTTGGCATGTTCCGGATGAATAATTATCTTTTTGAAAAATGAAGAAAATGCATAGGTTATAATGGCATGCTTAGGTTAAGTATTATCAAAGGACAAGTCTTAGTGTTTTTTATTAACAGTTTTATTAACCAATTGACAATAATGTAAGCCTTCCTAAAAAATCAATATGTTAAGGGAAACCATACTTTTATAAGATTGTTATACAGTAGCCTACTCCTAGTTGAGATACTCATGACAATGGTAGTTATTACCCAGAAAATACGCCCTTATATGACTTTGAAAAGCAAAGTAGCCTACACTCGATTCCATGTTCACCATGCAGTACAGGTCTTACGGGAGAATAGACATGCTACTACCATTACAGCGAACATCCCGTTTATTGTCATGCGGGTTGCGTCAACTTACCGAGCATAGCATGGGAGTTGATGTTTTTTAGTTGGCTATGACCGCTGAGACTGTCTTAAGGATAACATGGCTTATGGGCGCTCTGTACTGCACGGTGAACGTGGAATCGGTTGTAGAACTGTGGCTCACATAGGATAAATTTTAAAAATTACAGTACAAGAGAAAGAAGAATGCAAAATGAAGCTTCATGATAGTTAATGTTCAACCATTTTTACTAGGCTTCAGTTTGGACTGAACTGACACAACCATAATAAATTAAGAAATTACTAATTTACGAATTAAGTTTTGAACTCCTAAATTAGGATATTGAAGTCTTTATATAGGCAGTAGAAAATTGGCCTATATATCCTCTTCCCAATCCTAAATCTGGATATGACAGTGTAGTATTATAACTAAGTACTAAGGCGTAAGTTTACTATTCGACCCTAGTCTAATATTTTTGCAGACAATGACGTTGTTTTAAATTCTACTGTTAAATGTTGAATACAGGTAAACATACTGTGACTAAATACTATAGGTTAGAACCTTTTAGCCTAGGTTTTTTTTTTATAATTCTTGCATTTCTGTTGTCATAGGTTAGCCTTGGGTCGAATAGTAAACTTGCGCCAGTACTACAACTGGCGAATATTTACTATTCGACCCTCGGCTGACCTACCGCAACAGAAATGCAAAAATAAAATTTCCTTAAGTTCTAACTTATAGTCTTTAGTCACAGTATGTTTACCTGTATTCAATATTTACAGTAGAATGTAAAACAACATAGGCCCTAGTCGTCTGCAAAAATATCAGCCGAGGGTCGAATAGTAAATTTATGCCCTACAACTTCCAAGGCATGTAGAAAAACCTGAAGTTATTGTTGTTCAATTACAAAACGTTTTCCTTATTATGACCCATTTGATATAGAAATAATAAGTTTGTTGAAATAAACTTTCATTGAATCCTTTCATTGAATCACTTTGTAACCTCATGTCACTACCAGCGTACATGCTCAGAGTTAGAGCATTATCGGTGCTTTCCTGACGGCCATTTCCATTAACACCAAAAACAAAAATAAGAACCACTGTTAAATAAAATATAAAAGAAATTAGGCTACCAGTAAAACTTAATTTGCAAAATATAGCTTAATGATAAAAGTGAAAGTTTTCCTATTTTCATTTATTACTTGAAGTATATTAAAGGATTGTATAGGCCTATACATTGCAAGCACCTGATCTGACAGTATTCAGAAGCTGTGCAACCGAACTAGCCTAAGTGGAGCTTCTGAGCATTTTTTCTCGCATGAGACAAAAAGGTCAGAAGCTCCACTCGGTTCGGTTGTTTACATTAGCATAATTCCTTTAATTTTTTATCAAAGACAGTTAGCCTATGATTTGTGCTTTTACACTGAGTGGAGTGTATAGTTTCAAAGTTACATAGAAAAATACTGTAAGTGGCTTATTAAATAAAATTGCTACTAGCCTATTGAGCCCTAGGCCTATGTTATACTTGGTCACTCATATCTAAGTTTTAACGATTTTGTGTTACTTAAAGAATAAGGCCAACCTAAAAATAACAAAACCTGAACATAAACTTACCCGTAATCATGAACGATTTTCCTTTCAAGTCTACATTTAAATCTGATTCACAAAAATTGATTGAGGCTTCAACAAAACCTGCTTGAGTATAATCTTGCCAGCTCTTGTAAAACCAGACAGCCTTTCTAAATAATGCCATTAAAGACACTGGTAAAAGGCTTGTATTTTCTTAATTAAAATAAATCTTTATTCAAATTTTATTAAAACCTCCATAAAAACTATGCCGATATAATTTGAGGTTATGTTGAATTCCTGTAACCTGTTGATCAATTGAATGATATGACTGTTTTAAGTATACAATTATTTAAATATAAATAAAAGGTATGTTAACATTATTATAATAAATAAAATGAAGCACAAGTTCCACAAACAATAAAAATTATATCTTAATTTCATTTATTTAACACATAAAATTTAACTTTGCGTAAGGTAACTGACACCTCGAAATCCTGTACTTGCAGAAGAGACGACAAACATTTGCACTTTGTAGTTGAACTTGCACATGCGCCTAGTTTATCCATTGACTATCCTTATATTTATATAGTCAATGGTTTATCCAATTCAGGCGAGCAAATTATCAAATTCAAGACCATCCATACATAATGATATTAGCTTCTAGATTTCAAAACTTTTACCTTACCACCTTTGTAGTATTATATATTATGTAATGTTTGTGGCTATAATTTATAGGTCTAAGTATTTTTTTTTATCATTCGTTGCCATTAATTATTGATTTATTCATGAGATTTATGTCGATTTCGTCACATATTTTTAGCGAATTTCCATAGGAAAAATGAGCTATTGCAGTGGCCCTTATGGTGAGACCCAAGGTCGGGAGTAGCAAATGAGCACCGATCATGGTCCCCAGAACACGTTTTGGGTGTCATTAAAATTCATATATATACATTAATGAATTTTTGGCATCGTCTCTAAATGGTCTGAAACGTATAGAAACGATGTCCTACCCTCCTCAGACCAACCGTTTTCAAGTTGGGTCGAGTGTAATAGTTCTTATTTTCTTCAAAAATTGGGCTGATAACTATAATGATTTCCATTTGTTTAATATACCTAAATAAACGGTATCAGTTAACTGACACAAACTTTCTCCCAACTTACTGCAGTCAAAATAATATTGTTTTTAATCATTTTATTTACTACTTTTTAGAACAAAACAAAAAAATAATATTCTACCTACGTCAATCGTATAAAAAAATTATTTTCCCAGACGGAATTCGATCACGCGACCTTTGAATTACTGGCCGTGCTCGCTACTGTGGTGCTACCCCGTGCGGCCGCTGCCGCGATGCTAGATTGACAACACAAACTTGTTTATTTTTAAACATTTCCTCATAATTATAAAACGCCGAAGTTTTGATAAAAGCGGGTGGTGTCATTTTGTTTGGCATCTTAAGCACTATAAATACTGAAAATTTGATCAAAATCGTTATTAGAGCCGTTTTTGAGAAATTTGCATTTGTGTAGTTTTTTATGGGTTTTTAGGGGTAAATTTTCCTTAAAAATTAAAAATTCCAAAAAATGAAAAAAACGCCTGGAGATATTAGGGTTTAGTACCTACATACCAAATTTCATTAAAATCGGACCAATAATAGTGTCTTCTCTGGTCGTGTATACATACAGACAGACTGACAGACAGACACCACTCTAAAAACACTTTTTTGGGTTCAGGGAGCACCAAAACAAAAAAATCCACTAAAAATATTTTTGGGTTCAGGGAGCACCAACACAGATAATTGCACTAAACCATTTTTTGGGGTTCTGGGAGCACCAAAACAGATAATTCAACTGAAAATTCAAATTCGAACATTTTTACGAAAACAATACTTTCTCCATATACTACGTATAGGTTGGAGAAAGTAAAAGGAATTCTTAATAACAAGTTTGAAGCACATTAAAATTATAGCATGGATTATTCAATAGAATCTAATGTTAAATTACAAAATCGAATCTTCTTAAAATGTAAGCTTACAATATTATATTCTCAGACATTTATCTGATGTCAGCGATTTCTTCTTTTCTTTTCCAGTTCGACGGGAGTGAGGATTAATTTCTTTTAAATGTAATTTACATTTCATTTACGATAAACGAGCTGAAAGACGATGTCAAATGTATTTTCTTTTCAGTAAGTTTTTGTGCTAAAAATTTACTAAAACAGAATGATTCTTTATTTTTTGTATCGTATACAGGGACTAAAAGAATACCTATGATTTGATATGAAACACACTATTAAAGTAACTTTATAAGTCAATCATGCATTGGTTTTTCGAAAATGTATCTGAAAATGTTTTAAGCTGGGTCCTCACTGAACAAATGTTTGACAAACATGTTTGTTGAAACAGTTTGCTCAAATTTTATTATGTTTAACAAACAATGTTTGCCCGTGGCCAGTGTAGACGTGTCACCAAACAAAATATTTGTAAGTGGTGGAGAACAGGTTTTGGGTCGCGCCGCCATCTTTGTTTGGACTGAATGTTCGCTCTCAGAGCGACAACTGGCAAACTGTTTGTTGTCAGTCTCTGCGAGTTCCTAGTCAGAAGCAGGTCTATTGTGGTGTTTTCTGTCAGTGAGTTGCTGTTTTTTTTGTGTTTCCTGATTGGTAAGTGAAGAACAATGAGTAAGGACTTTTGGACGCAAAATAATGTAATTTTGTTAATACAACTGTACGAATCGCACAGGTTACTTTGGGACACTAATGAACCAAACTACAAAAACAAGTACAAGAGAAAGATTCCTACGATAGTATTGCTAAAGAGTTAGGTGTAAACAATACTGAAGACGTTAAGAAAAAAATTGAAAGCCTCTTAGTGCAATACAGAAGAGAGAAAAAGAGATACTAAAGTCCGGAATGGGAACTGCCGACAAGAAAAAGCTTGGTGGGGTTTACCATTCTTTCAGTTTTTAAGTGACAAAAATGTACCTAGAGAAACAGTGTCAAGCAAGATACAGGATGAAGTTTCTGAAGAACCACTGAGTGAAAATGAAGATTTACTTTCACCTGATAGCCCTTCAAGAAGCAGCACACCTTTTTCGTCTGCTAGTCTTTGTGGCACTTCGAATAGTAGTATCAGTAGTAAGCCTGTTGCCAAACGAGGAAACAAAAGAAAACAAGTTGATGAAGCATTTAATATCATGACAACTTGTTTCAACGAAATGCAGCAAGAGCCAAAAAAAGACCAACAATAGATGAGCATGCAGTTTATGGGGAGTGCGTTGCTAACCGAATGAGAAAAATGAAAAAACCCACGAGACTCTGCATAGTTAAAAACAAGATAGATAATATACTTTTTGAAGCTGAAATGGAAGAGTACAAGGACTTATCTGAAAACCCAGGAAAAAAACATCTGAACAACCAGGAACTTTTGGGGAACCAGGCGAAGTGGAAGACATCGGAAATATTTCTTCATTGATTGCCTCATCAATGAATACAGTTTCTGAATACTTTGAGAACTTATAACTTTCTTATTAGTGTTGTATTCAGTGTTTGTTCAAGAAAATAAAGTTTTTCAGGATACAATGTGAGTAGTCTTTATTTTATTTACCTTATAGCGTCCAACTCATTTTCCCTACAAAATTTTAAGCTAAGCTAATCTAACCTAACCTAACTATAACCTAACCTAACTCAACCTAAACCGTTTTAGGTTAGATTGGCTTAGGTTAGGTCAGTTTATAGTTAGGTTATAGTTAAGTTAAGTTAGGTTATAGTTACTTTAGTTTAGGTTATAGTTACGTGATTTATCATTTTCGGAATCAGCGTTGAATTTAGATTATTTTTGAAAAAAATTAAAAACAGGGTGGGGCCCCTAAAGTAAACATTTACCATGTTATTTTTTATTTTGTAGGCTATCATTATCTTAACATTGGCATTGGTTGGTAAAAAATAATAAAGCATTGGTTCTGGTTTATATTTTTTAATATCTTGTAAACTTAATATATATTTAATCAAGTTAAAAATATATTTCAAAAACATTAACGACATTTAGAACTGTCAATATAGAATTTGCTATTTACTGGCATTGCTGTTATTTAAAAACAAGTGTTTGGTCAAACCTTATGGATTTAGTTATGTAGCATTAGTTATATATTTACCTACAGCCTTTAAGGTAAATGTTCAAATTTCGAAGAATATGAAACTGACGTCACTACCACTTACACACTAAACTTACAACTTTATGAAATACTAAAAGTCAGTTTTAGTTGTTCATGCCAAAAGGAACCAGAGTTGCCACACTGCTCATGAGTAGTCATTTTGCCACGGGACACTACCAATCTCTGAGACGAAGTAGTTTGCATATTCTTCTCTCACAGCTTTCGCAAACTCACTGGGTTTTCTTTCTATTCGAGGTAGTGGATAAAATGACTTTAATCCTTGGTTGTCTTTCCTCCAATCTCGAGGAACAACACTTCCATCTGGAGCTACGCTGTCTAGGGAACCAGGAGGTGTGTATACATTTGCTGATGATTTACTTTTAAGCAAAAAGTTATGTAAATGAACGCAAGCACAGGTAACAAGAGTAGGTTTTTCTGGGTCTAGGAGCATTGGCTTTCTCAATATTCTAAAGACTGAACTGAGAATTCCAAAGGCATTTTCAGAACATCTGCGAGCTCGAGACAAGCGATAGTTTAATATCCTTTTTTTGCTTCCCTTTTCTTGGTGGCCTGGGAACGGTTTCATTATGTGCTTATGTAAGGCGAATGCATCATCAGCCACAATCACATATGGAACAGCAAATAATCTTCCAGGTAAAGCTTCATACTCAGGTAAACCTGTTCCATTTTCCAAGATTCTCCACAAACTACAATTTTTAAAAACACTACCGTCAGATATTCGTCCTTGGCATCCAACGTTCACATAGATAAATGAGTAGTTAGAGTCTACAAGAGCCATTAACACAATGCTGTGGTGACTCTTGTAATTAAAAAAAGTAGAGCCACTGTTTTCTGGAGCTTGTATCACAATATGCTTGCCATCTAGAGCACCGATGCATTGGTCAAACTGCCAAGCTCGCTTAAAATCAGTTGCAATCGATTTCCACTCTTCTGGTTTGCAGGGGGTTTTTACATAGTCCTCCAACGTACTAACAAGGGCAGAACATACTTCAGGAACGATTTGGGATATGCTTTGCTTTGATACTTTAAATAAGTACATCAAAGAATGGTAAGAATCACCAGTTGCTAAAAATCGTAAAGTTATAGCCAAACGATCATTTACACTTATCACTTCTCGCCAGTTTGTATTTTTCTTAGCAACAATGGGCCCTATCATGTTAGCAAGTATTTCAAAATCTGCATTTGACACTCGTGTAAAGTTAGTGAACAAACAGCCAGCTCTCAAGTCAGTGCGCAAGTCCTCACCACTATACTCGTACCTCCTTTGCAACAGCTGCCTCTGCCACCATCTTCGAGGTCTAGGGGAGTTGATGATTACGAACGCCGCGGCCGCGGCTACACAAGCAAAGCGAGGACGACGGTACACCAAAATATCGTTCATGTTAGCTCGGCACTGACTGAAGCACTGAAGCTTTTTATGTTTTACAGCAAACACTGAAAATGTTTGGAAAAACAGTAATTTTTTGTTTGACAAACAATGATTATCCAAACTTTTTAAAATGTTTGTCCCTGAGCCCCTCAACAAACATGTTTGCCGAACATGTTTGTCGAACATTTGTTCAGTGTGGACCCGGCTTTAGAAAGGTCCTGTAATCGTATGAAAGACACAACATTTTTGTGCCTTTTTGAAACGGGACCAATTAAATCAAAATATTTTGTTTAGTAATATTTTTTAAACTTTAGAATGATTTAACACTCTACTAATGTGTACATTTTTAATTTCTTCAAAACCTACACCAAGCCTCAAACAATGCCTTTTAGGCACAAGAATTTGAAAAAAAAAACTATCCTTCAGTTTAAACCAAGAGTACAAAATTGGTCGCTGTACGTACTGAACTGTAAGACTGTTTTGTTATAGTTTGTATATTGATTTCTAAAATTATTGTATCTATATAAATAAAAATATAAATGTTGTTGTTCAAAATCTCAAATCTCCGACAGTTCTTCACAGATTACCGGTACTTTCAAATTTTAACACATTACATTCGAATACAAACATGTTTTTAAATACTTTTTAAAAAACAACAGCTTCTAGTTAACACAAAAACAACAAAAATATACTAAAGATTTTATGGTAATGGGAGCGCCATACTAAATCTCTCTCTCTCTTATATGTCTAGTACCTGGGCGACTGAGCATCGCTCAGTATTTTCAACATCTGGATTGTATCTATTCGAATACTTAGTGACTTTAAAGGTGGTATAAAAAGAAGTTATATCTATTCGCCTTCTAAGTGACTTGAAAGGTGGTATAAAAAGATGTTCAGAGTTTAAATTTTATGAGTATTTTTCAGAGTTTATGCACATTTTTGCAGACATAAGAACTAGCGCATTCGATTCCTGACGTCAACCTATATGCAAATGTTCATCAAAATCTTTAGAGCCGTTAGCGAGATCCCCGAAATAAATTTATGAATATACAAATATACAAGAATTGCTCGTTTAATAAGATATATTATATAATCAAAATACCACTCACTCACTCATAACAAAATCTCAAAAACCACCGAACGGATTGGAATGAAATTTGGTATGTAGTTTCCTCTAGGGCCTTAAGTTCTTAAAAGGTTTTAAAAAAATTCGAATTTTTAGGAGGGGGTTGGTGGAGGGGGGGATAAAAGTTACTAAAAGTCCCCATAAGAAATACATAATATAATATTTTAATTGATATATATATATTTTGTGAATGTACATTTAACTTTGATTTGTCTATCCGTGCAAAGCCGGATCGGGCCAGCTAGTCTTCTATATTAAGTGAAATACCACTGACTGACTCATCACAGTATCTCAAAAACCATACCAAGGAACGTGAAATTTGGTACAAATATTGCTCATAGGCATTAGAGGCGAACTAAGAAAGGATTTTAAAATATTCGACCTTTAAGGATTGAAACCACTCCTAAAATCGTAAATATTGTTTGTTATATATATTAAAAACCCTTAAAAACCCTACCACCTAGGAAAGTGAAATTCGGTACACTTATAATAAATAAATATGTTTATTTTTGATACAGTAATCACCTGTTTTCTTTAATATTTCCATCTATAGCTGATTTCAAACTTTGAAGCAATTAATTGTATTTGTAACTTAAGTCGGTCAGTTCCAAAACTCACTAACTCCAAAAATTACGATTTTCTGTTTTTTTATATCACCTGTTAGGCGTGTCTGTATTACATACATTGGAGAAATTTGTTTGTTCCAAAACTCTTTAATTCCCTAATTAAAATCAATTTAAAAAGTGGTCACTGCAACAAAACTATCTAATTCTAAGCACCTTACTTCTCCAAAACTCACTAATTCCTGAATGCCTTACCACTGCTTCAAAAATAATTAATTCCCGTACTGTTATCACTACCAATAGCAAATACTGTAACAAAACTACCTAAGTGGTATAATGTGGCTTTAGTGTAAATCACAATGATTGTAATCCATTATCCAGTTCCTAGGCATTCTTACATCCCTCCAGATAGGGTGTTTGGTGTTATCAAGAGGAAAGTAAGGTAGTTGGAAACGATCGTACACCCTGATGAGTACTTTAAATTCTTCAATGAAGCAGCTACTGTTACAAGACTAGGAACGGACATTCAAGTTGAGAATTGGAAGGAGGCAACAATACGAAATGTGAAGAAGCCGGCTGAATGGCACTTTAAGTTTTCTGCGTGCAAGAGGTTTATTTTAACGCGAGGCCTTAATAATACAGGAAAGATTCAAGGGGAGATCACTTATCTAACTGTCTTAGGGAAGTCAAAAGGTATTACAAAGAAAGGCTGCAGGATCGACAGAATCGTTGCTATAACAAAACTAAATCATGTTACCGTCAACCCCAAAAAGCTAGCAGATGTGAACAAGTTCCTTACAAAGCACTACGGTGAAGACTAGAGACGCCTGGAGTCCCTGAAATTCTACGTAGATCTTTTCAACAGGGAAAACATCCAAGAGCCTGAACTCAGTGAAGAACCGATGAATGGTGAAATTTTAATCCTAGAAGGAGACTTTGTAGTATAACATTTGTGACGTGAATTTCATATTAAAGCCTATCATTATCTTGACATTGTCTTCAAAACAATGAAAAAATTTAATCTTTTTACAAATATATCAGAAATTTATTTAAACTATTTTGGCTTTTAATTTACCTTTCTAATAAAATCCTCAAAAGTTTTTATGAAGTGCAACAAACTATCTAAATCCATTCATTACTGCAACAAAACTATCCAAATATTTAATCCTGTTCCAAAACTCGCTAAGTCCATATTTAAACATATTTTTTCTTATAACCCCAACAAAACTCATTTAAAACTTTGTATCAGGTGTGTTCTAGTTGTTTGAATCAATACAGATATATATTTGTTGGTATTGAGGGTACTTTGGTTTAGCTGTAACAGTTTTTTAGCCCTCCTGTAAAATTTGGTAATATGGAGTTAGTAGGCCTAAGTTTTGGAACTGACTGACTCACTTTAAGGTTAGGGTTTTATTCAAGTGTAGACCTGAGCCTTGCTGGTTCTTTTAACCTTTATTATAACTTCTGTTATAAAATATCCGAAATAATCTGATTTAGACATTTAACATTATTTACCATCTTAGCTTTGGAGTTATTATTAATTCTACACATTTATTATAAAAAAACGTAACATAATTATGTGTATAGAAGCATTGTATTTGGATAACATAATAGAACTCCGATCCAATGCAATATTTTGTTCCACTGGAAATTCGACTTTTTTGGCGCTATCTATTGGGGAAACGAAGGAAGCTGGTTGGAAACACCAATGCTTACAATGCTTTCTCCCTAGCGCTACCTCGCGGCGCGATCATGTACTATTTTCGCGAACACCTTTTTTCCGGCACACAACCCCCGTATGGATGCAAGATCTATTTATTATTCATGATCTATGATAGAAGGTTCCAACGGAGCTGGCGTGTGGAACACTTAGGGGTCTCACCTAGTATTTCTATAAATTCCAAAATATTTTTGTACATCCATGGGGAAATAAGTAAATATTATTCTACATATTATGAGGCAAGTGTGTGGCACAATGCATGGAAATAATACTTTTACTTTCTTACTATACTATAGAATAGAGAAAGTACCCTACATATAGTGATCGCAAAAAAATGTATGTTGAGGTTTTTGTGGAAATATCCGTTTTGGGGCCCCCTGAGTTCAAAAAAGTGGTTTTTACAAAATGTCTGTCTGTATGTATACAAAGTTAGAGAGAAAACTATTCTATCGATTTCGAACAAATTTGCACCAAACATTTCATTAGGCCTGTATAGATGCACGAAGAAAGGTTTTGAAAAATTTAACCAGGTTTCCAAAACGCTTAATGAGGCCCTTTCTTCCCATTTTACTGGACTACATTCTACGCTTTGCCATCTTAATCTTAAACACGAATACTGTGATGATTTTAGAAATATAGCGGATCCAAAAGATGTTAGTAGGAAAAGTTTTAAACTGAGCTAGAAAAAGAAAATAATGTTCCGAAAAACAAACTGTAGACCTACATATTATAATATTACAAAAGAACCACAAAGAAAATAATAATTTATATTTATTTTATATACAGTTATTTTCATTGGACTTTCAATAACAATTTTACTGCACAGTAAATTTACTTTAAAGTGTTATTCAGTAGAACCTAATTTTAAATTCCGAAGTCGAATCCCTCTTACATGTAAGCCTATAAAATTAAATTAAATTCTCCGACATTTATTTGACGTCAGCGATTTCTTCTTCTTCTCTTTTCTACGACTACGGGTGTGAGGATTTATTTCTTTTAAATGGCATTTATATTTTGCATATACGATTTGAAAGGCTCAGTCGAATGTATTTTCCATTTTCTTTTCAGTAGATTTAAGTATTCCTAAGCCCTTGCATTAAAGCTGAATGATTCTCTGTTTTTGTTTACGCAGATTGTGTCAGATTATGTTGGCATACTTTACTTGCATTCTGTATAGTATTCACTAGCATCTACTTACCATACATTAAATAATTACTTGAAGTAGTTAAACAATTCTTAAAGCAAACACTATTAGTAGCCTACTAAGAAGCTGCTTGTAATCTGTGATGCAGGGAGAAAGGTAAATATTTCAAATGTGATAAGTTATATGTCCATGTAATATTTCTGTCTAAAAGGCTTGAAAATACAAGACAATTATTTACTTTTGTATGTATCTGCCTATAGTTCATTTCACCTCAGCGTGAGGCAAAACCAAATGACCGTAATAAAACCCTTACCCTTAGGCCTATTGTGCGACATCGGGGATGGGCACTTGTTGCCTGCCTTTGTATTAGAGTTATTGCTGTTTGTCCCAGTGTCCTTATGCAAACTTTTTTAATTGAAAGAAAAACTTAAAACAAAATATATCACTCGCTGTGTTTTGATCGCGTGATTATTTTTATACCAAATATGAAGGAAATCGGTTGATTTTGGGGAAGGAAAAGTAAATAATTAAATCCTATGTGTTTTATTTGGGCATTTGGCATTGAAAATTGATACAAAATCAACCCCAGTATTATTAAATAAGCGTAAGTCCTTATAAGGGAATATATTAAATTTATATGGCACGCCTACGTCATTGAAATAAATAAACTAATATTACTCTATTGACCACATTAGACTAATAACTTAATGAACCAATAAAGTAGCAATTTTTCACAAAACTAGATAGTTCAAAGAAATTTCAAGATTTCCGTTAACTATACTGTATTAGTTAAATTATATTAAATTTATAAATTAAATGAAAGATAAATAATAGACTATCATTAATGATGTACTTGTTTTGCCTGTCCCTAAATAGCCTATTAAAATTTTGTTTAGTGTGCAAGTAGCTAGAAGGAATAGCCTATGTTTAATTTTTATCCGTGCTATGTACTGCAATAAGATGTGTAATTTTATATTTTCGTGTAGCCCATGCTCTGTTTGTCTATAATATTAAGATGTATTTAATTTTAATTGTATTTTATGCTCGATATATATAGAACAGTTATTTAATAGTTTTACTTTATGACTATATTTTAATACTGCATTTAATTAACAAAAAAACTGTCAGGCCACTATAATGTGATGATTATTGTGTATAGTAGTAAGTAAGAGGTTTTTATAAAACTCAACATCATTATTCAATGTAAATTTATTTCCGTATTCATGATGATAAAAAATATTTGAAAACACATAGGATTTAACTATTTACTTTGCCTTCCCCAAAATCAACCGATTTCCTTCATATTTGGTATAAAAATAATCACGCGATCAAAACACAGCGAGTGATATATTTTGTTTTAAGTTTTTCTTTCAATTAAAAAAGTTTGCACAATGACACTGGGACAAACAGCAATAACTCTAACACAAAGGCAGACGACAAATGCCCATCCCCGATGTCGCACAATAGGCCTAAGGGTAAGGGTTTTATTACGGTCATTTGGTTTTGCCTCACGCTGAGGTGAAATGAACTATAACAGTTTCATGAATACATGTACCGTACGTAGGACCCGGTGCGATTCCAAAATAATTTTCGGTAAATGCGGTACATCACTAAGAAAGATTTTGCAAAAAAATAATTTTAAAATGTAAAAACGGTGAAAATACGGAGGTTAACTTCCTTTCATATTAGGCCTACAGATGAAATATAGGCTGATTCAGAGCAAAAGCTTAACAACTGAATTTTAGGTTAGGCGTATACTGAACAAACACAAGTTTGTTGAATGCATTTAACTTCAGTACCGTAGCAACCAACTTAACAGATTTAGTTCATCATTCTTCATAATCAACAGTTTTTTAGACTAGGTTAACAAAAGCAAACAAACAAAACTCAACAAATAAGGCTATTATAATTCAAATATCTGTTGCTACATATTATAAATCAAACAGATGATTCAGATCAAAAACTTGAAACAATCTTAGACCTTTACTGAACCAAAACGCATTTCTTGAAATAATTTAGCCTACATTTATTACCCTAGCAAATAATTTGGCAAATTTACAATCAGGTAATTATTCTTCACAGCTAAAATGTTTTTATATTAGGTAAAAGCAATCACAAACAAAAATGGTATTTACTTATTATACGGAGGCCACTATTTTTATACGTTTTATATTACATACTATTTTTTGTAGTAACCTAGCAACTAAACATACTGCGACTAAATACTATAGGTTAGAACTTTAGGCTATTTTTACTTTCCTTACCCTATACTAGGTAAGGTAAGTATTGCGATCGACCCAAAAATTCGATGTCGAGTTTTCATAATATCTTTACGTTTCAAGGCCCCCTGAGTCCAAAAAATGCATTTTTGGCAATTGGTCTGTCTGTGTGTCTGTGTGTCTGTGTGTGTGTGTGTCCGGAGTGCACAGGGCAAACGGCTGGACGGATCGAACTGAAATTTACAGGATATCTTCAAACAAGTAAACAATTAAACCCATGTAAATTTGAAGCAAATCGGAGGTGGTGTCTTACCGTGGGAGCAGTTTTTAGCACATTTTTGGTATTTACTCCAAATTCCCTCTAACGATTTTGATTAAACTTTGCTAACATACTCTACTCCGACCCCCTTAACACCCTATGTACGCGAAAGACCGTTAAAAATTCGTTGAAAAAAGTTATTACAAAAACCAAGTTATTTTGTTTTTTATCTCTGAAATGGCTGGTCTTATCGACTTGAAAATGGCCTCATTCGATTCAGCGTCTAAAATAATGTCAAAAACGATACTCCACTCAACTTTTTCCATTTTTTCAAAAATTGCGTTTTTGGGGGTAAAAATGTATTTTTTTAAACTAGCCGTATTTGGTATCAAATTTGACATTTTATGAGGTTAGAAATCGATTGAGACCAAAATCAGGTCCGTGGGATTAACCGTTTTGAAGTTAGTACCGCATTTGAAGTTCTAACCTAGAAAAAGCTGTTGGTTTTGAAGAATTATAAAATGATATAAATATTTAAGTCAAGTTGCTATGGTAATGAATATAAAAATAAAATAAACGGTACCAGAAACTGGCACATACTTTCTCACAAACATTTAAATTATTAACTCGAAAATGGTATCATCAATCTCTCGCTCGAGAAATTTGATAATTGATACAGCATCTATTTTGGTAAGGAAAGTTGTGTGATGTGCACACCAGATGTTTTTTTATTATTCTTGCATTTCTGTTGTTTACTAAAACAATACCTAGCCTAGCATCGTTTAAAAAAATAGTGGCCTCCGTATAATACGTAAGTACCAGAAAAATAAACGAAAAAGGCTTACTGTTTTATAAAAAATTTAATAATCTTATTTTTGATTTTTTAATATTACAGTACTATATTAAAATGAGCCAACGCTATGGAATTCTATGACACCCGAACATAAGAACAGAAACGGCGCATACGAGGTGACGTATGGAATCGAACAAAGAGTAGGCCTAAACTAAAAAAGGGTACAATTTCAATTAAATAAATAAAGATAAAACGAGGATTTTTTATGTCGACGTAGCCTACAGAAGACAAAGAACATGTCTTGACTTTTGTTGTACACCGACATCCACCAGAATGGTTTCTTTGTCTCCAATTTGTTTTTATTTAACCATATTAAATAATTGTGACATCATAATAGCGTGAGGGACTGCATCAAAATGTAAAGGTATAAGATATTTTTGAGAAAAGCATTGAAAAACGGACGACCATCTGCCCTAACAGTAAGTAAAGAGCGTTAGTTTACAATGCGCCTCTTAATGTTATCTTTGCAGATCATACGAAGAACGTTTTTTAGGAAAGAAAGTAATTGCTGTGTATATTAATACATTTAAAATCATCCACACAAAGAAACAACAATGCAGAATAATTTTCTTCTTGTAACCATGGCTTTCAAAAATAAACTATCATTTCTAATTTGACTGTTATTGTGACGAGACCAATGTGGAACTGGAGATTTTGTGGTTTAGTTTTAATCTTCGGAATTGAGCTTCTGTTAGCGTATAAAATAATAGGTTGAGTAAGTTTGAAGGCAGGAAGTATTCAATCAACAAATAGGAAACCAGCACTGGACAAACTGGGTGATATTAAAGAATTATTGCCGACGTGTGCAACTAATTCAGAAATATCCCAGACTGGAAAACCTTTTACTTTCTCACTATACTATAGCATAGAGAAAGTATGGTGATCACAAAAAAATCGATGTTGAGATTTTTGTGGAAATATCCGTTTTGGGACCCCCTGAGTCCAAAGAAGTGGTTTTTACAAAATGTCTGTCTGTATGTATACAAAGCTAGAGCGAAAACTATCCTTTCGATTTCGAACAAATTTGCACCAAACATGTCAATTAGGCATATATAGATGCACGAAAAAGGGTTTTGACAAATTTTGAAAAAAACTCACTTTTTGGTCAAAAACCCCCGAAAAAATCAGTTATTATTTTTTTATAAAAAAAACAGCTCTAACGATTTTGATCAAATTTGGCTTATTTATAGCCCTTAATGTACCCTACCATATACAGAAAACCGTATCTTTCTGAAAATTCTTGTTTAGCTAATAATAATAACTTTCTGGGGTTTTTTTGGCCAGAAAGGGGGTTGTTTTCCAAATGTTTCAAAACCTTTTTTTTGTGCATCTATACAGGTCTAATAGACGTATTTGGTGCAAATTTGTTCGAAATCGATCGAATAGTTTTCTCTCTAGCTAATAATAATAGGCTAATATTTATTAGTTAATCTCCTACTTTAATATCACCTCTCCTAACCCACCTACAATTATGAAGTCACAATGAATCTGTTTAATAATTTATTACAAAGAATTTTTTATTATGTTTGTGAGAAAGTATGTGCCAGTTCCTGGTACCGTTTATTAATTATTTTGAAGTGAAAACTTCTTATGACCCGTTAGGAGGCTACGTTTTGCGTAGGTATTCGAATGAAATCTTGCGAGCCGTACCGTACCTTACCCATTGCATTTTCGATGCGTGTAGTTTAAGGCTATATGGGTTCACGGCACGCACCGGTGAAATGGGCATGTGATTCCTCATTTTGTAAGTTGTGTTAAAACAGTTTACTTTTTAATACCTTTGAAATGGACATCGTGCTTCCTCATTTTGCAAGTTGTGTTAAAATAGTTTACTTTTTAATACCTTCGAAATGGACATTGTGCTTCCTCATTTTGTAAAATGTGATAAAATAGTTTACTTTTTAATACCTGTGAAATGGATATTGTGCTTCCTCATTTCGTAAGTTGTGTAAAAATAGTTTACTTGGTAGTGTTAAAATAAATTTCTGATTAAACCAATATGACCAACGATTTACATTTTTGAAATTTAATTAGTGTGTGGCATTTTAATTCTTTTGTATTGAAAATTAAAAAAATACTGAATTGCATTGTAGTTATACTTTGTGTATTTTATTTGTAAAACAATTAATAAAGTATTACATAAGTTTAATTTTGTAAATTTATATATACATATACGAGTATATGTATGCGTGGTTTGTTCACGAGTGCCGCTATTACTCACATACTCCTCATAGGGGTTATATCGTATGGTAACCCGCCATCCCACCTCCACGAAAAAGTTTTCGATTGGAACTTCAGTGGTTGTGTTCGGAGGTATAGGTATCAAAAGACCGCAACGCACCAATGCATTTCTTATGGGAAGTCGCTGAAGGAGTGGCCGAGACTGTCAGAATGTTCTAGAATATTCCAGAAACAGTAAAAGGGCTTTGAAGATAGAGACCTAAAACTTGTCACATATTACTACTCTTCAGTTATAGCCCAGTCGGTATAGGTTAAAACTACCAGTAATTTGCAATATGGCTGATTTTTTTTTATAAGTACCTTAAAGTATGTACATTAACATAAAACAAAGTTTACCAGTCTATCGATTTCCCAAAGTCGAAAAAAAATCGATTATCATTTTATTTTTGATTATCCTTAATATTTCGAGCTATGATGAAGATAGAAAAAAAATAAAAAATACCACCGTGTATTGGAGGTATTTTTCAATAAAGAAGGTCATATGTATTTAGTTCCTCCGAGCAATGGTTTGTCTGGAAAAAATTCGATAATGCAGGTATGTATTTTGCAGCAGGGGAAATCACTAAAAGGGGACATCTTATTCATATATGAAGCGTTGGGTCATTCTAAATTGGCCGAATTTTAATATATCGAATTAAAACTTGACATAGGAGTTAAAATATATATTTTAAACATTTATGCTGAGTCTCAGCTTGTTATCTTGAAAATTATCCGATCTAGAGCCACTTGACTCATCAATGGGTTTCTCGATTTTAGGAGTATCGGACCCACGAACTAATTTTAATCGGCTCCAGTTTAGAGAATTTTCAAAATATCAACCTGAAAGTTTTTTACAAGTTAAATATATATATTCAAACAAGTTCGAGGAGTATAAACCTTTTTCATTATTTACTTTTAAAAGCACAAGTAAATTAAAAAAGTATAATTTTAGACCTTTTTAGATTTTTCATCAAAACGCTTGGGCTGATCAGCTGCAGATTAGTCATTTTTGAAAATATAGTTTTTAAAATAAGTAGAGCAAAAAACAATTGTATTTGTAACTTCTGTACCAATTTTTAAATCGATATGTTCAAAAATGTCGAAAATGGAGTCGTTGAATCCAAAAGTGTTATAGTTAAAACGAGATAGGTAAAACAGAAGACTATTTTCAAGTGCCTCATTTTTAAAAATAAAAGAAAAAAAACGTTCATACTTACTAAGAATATTTATACTGGTGTACTCAACTTGTAAAACAAATTTGGTGTTGATATTCCAAACATTGACGAAACTGGAATAGATTGAAATTAATTCGTGGGTCCGGTACTCCTAAAATCGATAATCGAAATCGACTCCTAGATCGGGTAATTTTCAAGATAACAAGCTGAGACTCAGCATAAATGTTTAAAATATATATTTTAACTCCTATGTCAAGTTTCAATTCGATATATTAAAATTTGGCCAATTTAGAATGAGCCAACGCTTCATAAAAATATATGAATAAGATGTCCCCTTTTAGTGACTTCCCCTGCTGCAAAATACATACCTGCATTTTCGAATTTTTTCCAGATAAACCATTGCTCGGAGGAACTAAATACATAAGACCTTTTTTGTTGAAAACTACCTCCCCTACACGGTGGTATTTTTATTTTTCTCTATCTTCATCCCATCTCGAAATATTAAGGATAATCGAAAAAAATGATAATCGATTTTTTTTCGACTTTGGGAAATCGATAGACTGGTAAACTTTTTTTTATGTTAATCTACATACTTGAATGTACTTATAAAAAAAATCAGCCGTATTGTAAATGACTGGAACTTTTGGTCTAAAATTACCTCTACCGACTGGCCTATTATATATAGGGGAGAAAACCATTTGCGTTTCAATTATTTGCTTCTAAGATGTAAAATATCGTTCGTACAAAAATATTTTAAGCATAATCTATATCTATATATATATACAAGCGAAATACCACTTACTCACTCACTGACTCACTCATCACGATTTCTCAAAAACTACCGAACGAATTGAAATGCAATTTGGTATGTAGCTTCCTCTAGGACCCTAGGTGCTCGCTAAGAAAGGTTTTAAAAAATGTGTAATTTTAGGGGGGGGGGGGAGAGGTCAAAGTTAATAAAAATCCCCATAAGAAATACATAGTGCAATATATTTATTGATATATTTTTTTTGTTAATACAGTATACATTCTTTGATTTGTCTACCCGTGCAAAGCAGGATCGGGCAGCTATTTTACTTATATACGTGAAATGAATCTCAATCTGGAGAAATCGGGGGATTTGAGCTTATTTGAGCATAGTTAATCCTATGTGTAAGAATAAATGAGAAACAGATTTATTTGGACGAAACCCAATGTACGTTTCCCAGCCAGTGAACTCTCTGTCCTTACACCATATTTCTTTCATAAATCTTTTCCTTTCTGCGAGTGAAGTCTCGGTTATTCCTGCTATATTTATAATACTGTACTAGTATTTTATAAGATGCTCGAACGCTTAACCTGAGGTTATTGGTTTGGCGGTATTCAGTGTTGGTACTATAATCAGCTGTTTTCTCTAAACTTTCATGCAACCTATTATTTTTTAGTGGTAATTTATTAATAGGTAATTACAAGCTATGAAACAATTAGTATCAGAGCCCGGCTCGACCATATTTTTGGGCCCGTGCGGATCTGTACTCCCGGGAGGTCCTATCCCGGAATTTTTTTGAAAAATAGGCTGTCTAAAACGAGTTTTTAATATGCCAATTTCTTAAAGTAAAAGTAAAAAAATCACACTTTTAGTTATTTTATACATTTTTTTCCTTAACATTATTAAATACTTTAATATAATATTATGATATTTATTTATTAATTTGATTTATTCTTCTTATTTTTATTGTATTGTGTAATAAAACAATTTGATTTTTTTATAGGAATATAAAAGGAATTTTCAAAGTAAAATCAACGTACAAGACAAATACAAAATGAAAAGACACACTTTATTTAACACAAAATAAACTATGAAAGACAAAATAATTGAAGTATTCAGTGTAACATCATTTATGAACCCCTTTCATTTCATCTATACTAATATTATAAGGAGGTAACGTTTGTTTTTTGTTTGTTTGTTTGTATATGTAGGGGGTAATGTCTGGAATTACTGAACCTATTGAAAAATTAGTTTTACTAATAAAAAGTTACACTATCCCTGAGAGTAACATAGGCTATAATTAATTTCGATAAAAACATTTTTTTATTTCAATATTTATAAGTTTAATCGGAAAAAAATTCTTAGGTATAAACTATACTAATATTATAAAGAGGTAAAGCTTTTTTTGTTTGTTTGTTTGTATGTAAGGGGTAATCTCTGGAATTACTGAACCGATTGAAAAATTAGTTTTACTTATAAAAAATTACACTATCCCTGAGTAACATAGGCTTAGTTAATTTCGATAAACACATTTTTTTATTTCAATATTTGTAAGTTTAGTCGGAAAAAAAATCTTAGGTATAAACTATACTAATATTATAAAGAGGTAAAATTAGTTTTTTTGTTTGTTTGGTTGGTTTATAAATCCATGAAGGTAAGAGAAAACATTTTTGTGTTAGAATTGACATGTGCAGTCTACACGATCCGGTACGAAATTCCAAATTTGAAGTTATCCCAGACTGGCCCATGTATTTTTCCTTAAGTTCAATTTTACCTGGTTCACAAGGAAAAGCTTATCTATACTAATTATTAGAAAGAGGTAAGATTTGTTTGTTTGTATGTAGGGGTAATCTCTGAAATTACTGAACCGATTGAAAAATTAGTTTTACTAATAAAAAGCTTCACTATTCCTGAGTAACATAGGCTGTACTTAATTTCGATAAAAACATTTTTTATTTCAATAATTGTATAAGTTTAATCGGAAAAAATCTTAGGTATAAATAATTCCTAGACTGATAAATCAACACATGTATTTACATTTATTACCATATGGCAACCAATTGAATAAAATAACAGATAACCGCTGTTTGCTCTAATATTTCCATTAACAGCTAATTTTAAACTTTGTAGTTCTAACTTTTAGGTTAGGTTTTTATTAAAGTGTATGCTTGAGACTTGCTGGTTCTTATAACCTTTATTATAACTGCTGTTATAAAATATACGAAATAATTTGATTTGAATATTTAACATTATTTACCGTCTTAGCTTTGGGGTTATTATTAATCCTCCTCCTTTATTATAAAGAAAACAAAACATAATTATGTGTTGAAGGTTCCAATGCGGTTGGGGTGCGGAGTACGCTGGGGTTTTCCCTAGTCTTAAATAAATTTTTGAAAGCAGATTTTTTTAATAGAAGAAAGGTATTAGTACACTGAATAAAAGGCAAAACAATATTAAAAATAACAATAAAAATGATTTCATTGTTCGAAGGATCCAACTTATTTTACTTATTTATTTTTTAACTTTAATTATTTTTAAGTGAAAATTATTCATACATTGTAATGTAACGAACCAAACATAAAACAAAACAAGACCTATTCTAGGAGCTAGTTCTTAATTAATTTTTATAACCACACCAAACGGTAAATAGGAGTAACCTACTGTATGATGATGTAAAAATAAATCTATATACATATATATATATATATATATATATATATATATATATATAATCCAACTACCACTCACTCACTTTTAGGGGGTTTTTGGGGTTTCAAAGTTACTAAAAATCCCCATAAGAAATACATAGTGTAATATATTTTTTGATATATTTTTTTGTTAATATACATTTAGCTTTGATTTGTCTATCCGTGCAAAGCCGGATTGGGCCAGCTAGTAAGTACATATAACTGAATCTAGTTGAATAACTATGTACATCTGGCGCATTAGAGATTGTGCTAAAACTAAAACAACTTTGAAGTTAAAACACAAAAGTAAACTTTTCTAGATTTTGTAATTGCAAATTCTATGATTAACGCACATAATTAATTCAGGATTGCAACGCACGACGCGGCGCGACGAATACACACCATTCTGCGATGGCGAGGGGCGTGGGCACGCTTTCGTAAGAGGACTATTAAGTAAGTAACGTAATAACAATCAATGAATCTAAAGTTTTATGTTCCATTCGGTAGAAAAAATGTTTTATTTAAAGGTTTATCAGCTATGTTATTGTTGTTATTTTCCCCTTTTGAATTACAAAACCAATTTTACTACTAAAAGTTTTATGAAAAGGGAAACATTTATCGGTACCTAAGGCGCCCAGTGTGGGTACACGGCTCTGATTAGTATGTCTGATTTTTACGTTAGGTTTTTGTTTAGGAGTGGTCTATTTATCATAACTTCTGTTGTATGAAACAACACAAATTTTATTTAGACATTTAATAAGCTTAGATTTTAGGTTAGGCCTATGGCTATTAATTCTGCACCATTATTAAAAAGAAATTATAAAATAATATGAGTAGCAAGGGATATTTGGCTTGGCAATTACGTAGGCCTACAGTCTCTCCTGCTATTTTAAATATTTACTTTAGAGGAAACTTTAAATACAGGTGATACGTTGTAATATCACGTGGGATGCTAATAACATTACTCCATTACTTTATTGTGTTAATTATAGCACGGCGTACGGTAAAACAATAGCCTACTACGTTGCACCCTAAACAGCTGATATAGGCTATGTTCTGAAAATTTTTATTGTTGGGGGACTAACCTCTGTAAACAGGTTTTGATTAGTAAAACAGATGTTTTATAAACTAAAACACTAATTTAAAATGTGGCTGTAGGAAAAACGTTGTATGTATCACGGGTGAAAAGTTTACCTAATTACTCTAAATAAACTTTAACACTTTCGGCTGCGCCCCAGGCGTCAAATGTTTATTTCATGCGACAAACTCAACTTTGTTCTCTAGATACACAAATAACAGTACTAACTATTGTTGTTTCATTGCATAAATCTAAGTCAATGAAAATTAATTTGAACAATGCTATGTGAAACATTTAATAATTATGTTAAGAACACAGCTGTATAATATGTGTAGCTGTTAAGTTGAACAGATGGCGCTGTTGAATATTTAAAAACTCGTGTATTCGAATGTAACGTTGTCAAAATTTCAAAGCAATCGGTGAAGAACTTTACATATTTATTTATATAGATATACTAGCTGACCCGTGCGAAGCATTCGCATTCTAACTTACTATAACCACGCTTAAAATTAATTAAAAATAGCAATGTAGTGGCGTAACGGCAGCTCTCCAGCTGGGTATTGTTATCGTCAGTGTTGCCAACGCCAGGAAAATATCCCTACAACTTACTTGATCTTACATCACTGATACTTTCGGACTCTTTATTTCTTTTTTTTTCGCATAATTGTATTTTGTATATTTTTCCGGTGTAGCGGTTAAGGAAAGCTTTAAAATGATGCCTTATTCATGTAATTTGATAATGTATTAAGGAAGTTATGGCGTACCGACAAAAAATGGCCTTGAGAAATCATATATGTGATATTTTATACACTGACTGGTTATTAAAAGGCGTTTTACTCTGATAAAGTGCAACATTTTCTGTTGCCATTAGCAACCCAGTTACAGGGTGTTATGTCAACTCAAACATATCACTCTTGTATTTATGCAACGAGCGCATGTTTACTTTATTAGGTCAGCAACTAATCCCTTTGTGCAATCAACATTAAGCATTCTTCATCATCTAGTTCTTCTACTCTCAGTAATAGCACTGTGAATGTATAAACAAGATAAAATATGACCTACAAACACAGTATAGTAGAGCAAGCATATTAAAACTTAGTGTTATGAACACAGTTAATAAAACACAATACAATACCTCTGTTTTAATATGAAATGAGTTTGTTGTAGGACTAAGTTTACTAAAACACGAAAAGGTTAATAAATGAATTCACACAAGTCCGAGATCCTAGAATTTGAAATAACGTGTTTAAAAAATGCTCAAATGTTAAATGAATTAGTCATTAATAGTCAACAATTGTAAATTAATTTTTAAATATTGTGTGAAATATTTACGGTAAGGAAATATAATTCCTACTTTAGTGAAAGTTTTATTGACATTGATTGTATGGTTGAAGTAAAATATTTGTTCAAATATATATATATGTACATACTGTATATATTACGAAACACCACAAGGGGTTGATGGATGGCGCTTGCTTATAGTGAAGCATGCAATACAGAATTATTGCAGTATTTTAAATTGGAAGCACGCTTTTAGTTTTATTAAAAAATACAATTTTATCCCCTACTATAAAGATGTCTGAGATTCCGCGTCCACAGATCGTCTCACGCTTTCTTCTTGACCGCTCAAGATAAGTCT